>CAJUYG010003729.1:0-15203 GCA_910591675.1 Galerucella calmariensis | reverse complement strand
AGTGTATGAAGGTGTAACTATTTATATAATAATATTATGTTTACATTAACAATTTATTTGCATGTTTTGTGATTGATGACTAACTTTTGTACCAGTAATTTTGTGTTTTTTATTTTGATTTCATCATAGGAATTGTCATAGTTTTCAGTTACCTTAGCTAGCATATACAGTGCTATTCAAAAGTCCCCTCCCCCCCCTCGTATCTTTTGAACGGCTACACTTACATTAATTTTTGTTGTTGTTGTATATTTCGCTTAATTTACAATCTACATCCTTATATAGTATTAAGTAAATGAGAGATGAAGTTTTTGACGTGAAAGGGAAATATCCAGTGATATTTCACCTTATTATACTTCTTAAACCCATTCGGAACACCAATTGTAATAATGTTTCGGTACACGAAATGACAACACTGTTTAAACTAAATCTAGTAGCACCAGCTATCCCGCCGCATCTGTAATATGAGTCATTAATGTTTCGTGTTGTACGAGAGACAGCAAGGTTTATCATTGTTCCCCAAAATTATTCGTGTAAATCATATTAAAATGAAGAGAAAATCGAAAGAAGACTCTAAGAAGAAAGCAAAGAGAAGATTACTAGAAGATTTGAGAAGAGAAATGGAAAAATTTGAAAAATACATGGAAAGTTCTTCAAGTAAGCCTATTCTTATTCAATATAACCAGTAATAGGATGAATATTTAAAGAATATCAGTTAATAGTACCTAGTAGAAAT
The DNA here is from genome assembly GCA_910591675.1 of Galerucella calmariensis. Lineage (NCBI taxonomy): Eukaryota > Metazoa > Arthropoda > Insecta > Coleoptera > Chrysomelidae > Galerucella > Galerucella calmariensis. The sequence goes on along the minus strand of CAJUYG010003729.1, from coordinate 14,470 downwards.
GGATATTTATTTAGCACTTTGCTACATTTTTCAATTTTAATAGGCGATATTTTTTACTTATTTCGAATACATCAGTTATATTGCTTAAATCGTTTGTTACGTTAACACGTAGATAAGGTCTGATTCATAGCCAGCCCTGACTAAGCTGAGTGATAAAAAAGAGAAGTGAATTATTTTTATTAAAAACGAAGTTAACAGGGAATTTCTTGTTAAAATTTCTTCTGTGTTAGTACAGGGCGAGACAAATAAATTATAGTTGCCTTTCATAAAACAATAGTTGTTTTGCTTTTAGCCAACTATTATATTATCATTATAAATGAGTAGAGGAAAGCGGGTTTTTTTCTCACATTGTGAGCAACCAGTACCTAATAGTTGTTTTGCTTTTAGCCAACTATCATATTATCATTATAAATGAGTAGAGGAAAGCGGGTTGTTTTCTCACTTTGTGAGCAACCGGTAATAGTTGTTTTGCTTTTAGCCAACTATTAACTTACCTTTCCGTAACGCACCTCAGCTCCTCAAGCTCCTCAACCTCAGCAATAAAAACTTGTTATGTTTTCTCACTTTGAGAGCAGCCAATAAGATTATACTTGTACTTACTTACCTAATATGTCTTTCTTCAGTGAACTGCTACTATTTCAGGCGAATGCTCCTCTACCTTTGACCCCTCAGATACAAAGCCAACAGAATCAGATCGGTCTTCTGCGAATGAAAGGAGAGAGAAGCAACGATGAGTGCTATTTTGGGATACGATCCGACGAGTAGTGAAGAAAAAGGTCCCCCATTGTGTGATGCCATAGTGACCCGATGGTCAAGCTATTTAAGCGCTGGCCTTGAAAAGGATACCAGAGAAGCGCTGACTGGAAAATACAAAATAGCGGAAAATTGTCCTTCTTTAGAAGCGCCAAAATTAAACCCAGAGATTGAAGTAACCCTGCGACTCCAGCTCAGATTGAAAAGGATCAATTCTCTATGAGTATTCAAACCAAACTGGGTAGAGTTCTAACCGCACAAGGCTCGTTTTTGAACACTATTTTGACACAAGACGCAGACCCACTCACAGTAGACGACAGTATGAAAACAGCTCTAGCTGACTTAGCTAAGTTGATTTGTTAGGCACATTACTTAATATCATAAAACCGAAAACATGAATTGTTTGCTTCATTGAATACCGAGGTTCAGAAAGTAGCGATGCAATCCAAGATTGACAGGTTACAACAAAGAGAAAAAGGATCATTTAAACTACAAGCGCTGAAACAACAGACCGAAGTTCAAATCAGACACAACAAGAAGGCGAGGGGGCAGCGGCCACATCAGTGGCATCGCAGCAATCCAGCCCAGCCCAACCAACAACCTTCAGTTAGAGGTACCTAAGAAATATGTGGGTAGATTGAAAGGATTTAGTAGTGAATGGGCAAAAGTAACCTCAGATTTACGTTGGGTTTCTGGATTTTCTATTACGTTGATCAAAAAGCTCACTCAGAAACGACCGCCAACATATCTTAAAATGTCTAGGAAAGAATTTATAAACTTAAATCATGCAATCACTAAATTAGAAGTGATCGGAGCTATCTCTAAATGCAAACATAAACGTGGTGAATTTTTATCACCTTATTTTCTAGTACCTAAATCGGATGGTGGCCTAAGATTTCTATTAAATTTGAAAGGTTTCAATAAATACATCAATGCTCCTCATTTTAAACTTTAGGATTATCGTTCTGTGAAAAACTTAATAACAAAAAACTCTTAGATGGCAATTGACTTGAATTGAAAGATGCCTATTTTGTTATTTCGATTTCGAAGAAGTTTAGAAAATATTTAAGATTTTAATTCAACAACACCCTTTTCGAGTTTTGTTGTATGCCGTTTGGGTTATGTATAGCACCTTTACAAAATATTTAAGCCCTTAAATTACCACCTTAGATCATTAGGCTACGAATCTGTTAATTATTTAGACAATTATTTCTTATTAGGGAGGTCAAAAGAAGAATATCTTCGTAACGTTATAGAAACAGTAAACTTACTGCAAAAATTAGGGTTTATTATTAATTTCCAAAAAAGTACTATGGTCCCTACTCGGGAATGCACATTTCTAGGACTGATTTGTAATAGTATACCTTTCACGGTTCGACCAACTGAAAATAAAATAAATAAACCAAGAACCACTATTAATAAGATAGCTCATAAGCAGAAACTAAAAATTCGGGATTTCGCGAAATTGATTGGTTTCTTAAATTCAATATGTTTAGCGTTTAAATATAGTAGATTATATCTTAAGCAATTGGAAAGGCAAAAGTGCATTGCTTTACAAATAAGCAGGGGTGATTACAATGCTGAATTGAAAATATCTGATAAATCACTCGAAGATCTGCGGTGGTGGTTGAGAGAATTACCATGCAGCAGCCAGTATATTGTCCCAGTAGACTACAAGCTAGAGATATTTAGTGATGCCTCAAACACAGGATGGGGAATATATTGCAACAACGAGAAGACTCATGGTTTTTGGAATGAGGACAAGTCTTCTTCCCATATTAATTATTTGGAGATTTTAGCTGCCTTCAATGGTCTAAAATGTTTTGCTAATAATCTTCACTATTGTTACATTCTCCCAAGGATTGACATTGTCACTTCAATATCACTTATAAATCGTATGGGTAGTGTTAAGTTTTCTACGCTAAATTCTATCACAAGAAAGTTATGTAAATGGTGTGAGGCACGGAATATTTAAGTTTTTGCCTCTTATATTGATACTCACCATAACATAGAGGCAGATGGGGAGTCCAGATCACTGAAGGTGGAAACAGAGTATTCATTAAATAATTCGGTTTACCGAGAGATTATCTCAAAATTTGGAAATCCTCAAATTGATATTTTCGCATCCTCACTTAATACAAAATGCCGCACCTTTGTATCCTGGAAGCGAGATCCTAATTCTTTTAAAGTAGACGCCTTTACACTAAATTGGTCTGAATTCTTCTTTTATGCTTTTCCACCTTTTTGTCTAGTTGGGAAAGTAATAACAAAAATTATTGCGGATGGTGCCGAGGTGATTGTAGTGGTGCCCTTCTGGCCTACTCAAAATTGGTACCCCACGTTCTCAAAACTTTATGTTTCTAAGCCACTCCACTTTAAACCAAAAATAGATTTATTATTATCTCCTTTTAGGAAGAGTCATCCTCTTTGTGACCGCCTTACCCTGGTTGTAGGGAGGTTATCCGGGAATCTTATGAAAGAAGAGGTTTAACTGAAGAATGTCTCCCGACCCTATTGGCCTCCCTAAGTGGCAGCACTATTAAGCAGTACAGTGTGACTCTTAATAAATGGTGGAAATTCTGCTGGGAGAATAACTTAAACTTTTTTCAGCCCGAGAGCAAGCAAGTAATAAAATTTTTAAATGGCTGCTTGTCCGAAGGAGCTTCATATAACTCAATAAATGCACATTTATCTGCGATAAAGTTAGTAACCAATATTTCTGGAGATATCGAAAACTTGAAGCGGTTCTTGAAGGGTGCTTTTAGGCTCAAACCTTGTTTCTCCAGATACCAGGAAACATGGGACCCTCAGGAAGTTTTAAATTATTTGTCTCAGCTTCACCCGTTGCAGGACATTTCATTAGAAATGCTTTCGCTTAAATTAATAACCCTCTTAGCTCTTACTTCTGGTTATAAACTGCAGACTTTATCAAAAATTCAATTAAGTAATACACATAGTTATGAGGACATAGTAGAGTTATCACGGATATGTTAAAGACATCTTACCGTAATAAAACTCTACCGGTTATAAGGCTTCCCATATTCAACGAGAAATCAGAGCTTTGTGTGGCAACAACCTTATTATTTTACATATATGTTACTCGAACTAAACGATCTAATAAAGATAAATATTTACTACTAACTCATAAGAGGGCATTCTATGTGGGATCCACACAAACCTTATCCAAATTGATAAAGAAACTACTGCAAAATAGCGGTATAGATGTCACGAAATTTAAAAGCTATAGTACTAGACATTCAGCGGTGTCTGCCGCTAGCACGCAGGGGGTTAGTATAGAGGTTATTAGAAGTGCTGCTGGCTGGACTGCTAGATCAGAAATGTTCGCAAAATTCTATAATAGACGATTACTAGATAACTGCGTTTTTGCTAGGTCTATTTTGGGTATGAAATAGATGTTTGTTACTACCAATAATTATATTATTAGTTGTCATGTTACCTTATATTTATGTTTATTTAATTATTATTAAATAGTGTTTATCTTATATAGTTATAATTGTATTAAACATAACTGTTTGCAATTTAAATGTGTAATTGAACTAGCTGGGCTACTCGATTCTATATCTAGCAGCCCCTTATTGGTAATTAGCAGTCCAATAATTGGTTCCACTAGATCGCCATAAACTTTCAACAACTTACAATTGGTGTTCCGAATGGGTTTAAGAAGTACAATTAACGATTAAAAGACTTACCTGTAAGGAAGTTCAATCGTAATTATACGATTTAAACCCATTCGGAACACACCCACCCGGCTAAACCTTCGATTCACCGCCGTACCCTGCACCCCAGCGATCTAGTGTGAGGTCCACTCAACATTAATGACTCATATTACAGATGCGGCGGGATAGCTGGTGCTACTAGATTTAGTTTAAACAGTGTTGTCATTTCGTGTACCGAAACATTATTACAATTGGTGTTCCGAATGGGTTTAAATCGTATAATTACGATTGAACTTCCTTACAGGTAAGTCTTTTAATCGTTAATTCTATTGCCGTTTAATTATCAAGCAGGTCTGGGGGCCAGGTTCTAGCAAGTCTTCTTGTGGAGGGGCCGTTGTTGAAAAGCTCTTCTACTCTCTTCTACGAGGTAGATGGATCGGCCGGCGAGGTCCTATAGAATGGCCACCTCGGTCACCAGATCTGGCACCATTCGATTTTTTTCTATGGGGGTACTTGAAATCCAAGGTTTATACTACAGCACCAGATAGCATTGACGTTTTGAAAGGAAGAATTATTGAAGAATGCAATGCAATTTCAGCTGACACATTCGAACGAGTACGACAAGAGTTTACTAATAGGATGTATTGCTGTCAGGAAGTAGACGGAGCATATTTCGAACACTTGCTATAAAAATCCATTGTTGATATTTGATTAGTTGAATTTAAAAAAAATATCTTCTGTATGGTCCTTGTGGTATATTATTCATTCTTTTTTTAATTTCTTGGGAAATTAAACCACAATATTTTTAAATTCTTTATTTCAACGTTTCGGTAGCGTTCCAGCTACCGTTGTCAAGAAAAAATAAGTAGAAATTAATTTTTATCCCTAACTGACACAACAGAAAAAATTTGACAACTAGACAATCAAAAAATTATTTTGAAGTTTAAGACTGCAAAATTTTGTTATCAAATTTTTATTAAGGTCCATTCATAGTAGATCATATCTGTGGCAAAATGTGAAATGAAATTTCATTTTATGACATTCCAACGATATGATAGTCTACTAGAAATGGAATCCAGTGAAGTGCACGTTCCAGGAACGGTTTTTATTGGGATAGCGCGTTTTTTTCGCTTATATTGGAAATGTTGTTAATAAAACGCGTTTCTTGATAGTTTTTTTGTGTATGAATATTTAAGTTTTTGAAATATGTATACTCAGTTTTGTGATTTTGTGTATTGAAATGTGTCTCGATTAACAAGAATTTAAAAATATTGTGGTTTAATCTCCCAAGAAATTAAAAAAAGAATTAAAAAAAATAATTTCAATAATTTTGGTATTTGTTTAATTTATCCGTCAAAATTAGTTTAAACCCAAGCAAACTTAATATGGCTGTGTAGCCAATGTCAATGCCTTTCAAACGAGATATCACTTCCCATAAGGTCCTATTTAAAATTATTGGTCGGAGTGGCACTGTGACGTCATCTATTACTATTACGTCACCTGTCACCATTCGTAGAGAAGTTTACAACACTTTATTTTCACACTCCAAATTTTATTAATGTAAGTGTAGCCGTTCAAAAGATACGAGGGGGGGAGGGGACTTTTGAATAGCTCTGTAAAAACTGAATAGTAAGTCTTGAATTCGGCCTTGAAACTTTTTTACAACGAACGTCGGTATTCTAGATATTATTGAAGGTAGGCGAAAATACTAGAAGTTTCAACCAAAATCTCTTACTGCTCACTGCCCATCCATATCTTCAAGCTAGAAAACAGGAAATAGTACAAAAGAGTTCAATAAAACTCACAGTCAAACCAGAATATAATACTTGCTGCTTCTATTTTCGGTAAGATATTACCATTATCAGGCTATATATGTATGATGCAAGTACAATCATTTAAATTAGAAGTACATCACACATTTGTGAATTGAAACTTCCAAAATTGAATCGTGGTTTGAGAATAAGAAAAAAAAATGAACTTGGATCACAAACTATATTTATATACAACAGGTTTCTCATGAAAATATTTTAAGCACTATACTTGAAATTAAAGATGGTAAATGGGTTCTGATATAATTAGATATCCAATCAAAAAGAGAGAGTTGTGCAAGTTATTATATTGTGCTTTGAATCAGAGTTTTATTGAACCCTTTTGTTTGGATTCTAACCACATTTGAGATATTCGCTGAAAACACTCTAAAACGATTGAAAACACACAATGCGACGTTATTCCATCCAATAACTCTCAATTTCACGTAAATACATTTCGAAACGGTCAACGGTGCTCGAAATCAGTCAAAAACTCTCAATTCCACCCAAAAAGCACACAAGATGACTAAATAATGCGCAAATTCACTCGAATATACTTAAAAACGAAAGTTAGCTTGCAATTGGACCATTTTCCATTCTATTTCAGTCAAATACAGACCAAAATAGGAAATAGTTTTCCTACGACCATATAGGAAATGAACATATATCGCACTCTCTACTCTAGCGGAAAGTTTCTCATATCGTCATAGTGACGCGAACCGTGCGCTATTATATCATCCTAGTGTGATATCATATCGCACGGTTCGCATGAATTCGATTAACTGCATTAACTGTACTACAAACTGATTATTTTGAAAATAATCATATGTTGCAGGTAAAGTTATTGATGTTTTCAAATAAATAAAACCATCATATTTCGTAAATTCCTCGCGGGATCGTAAAAAATATACACTGTGTTATTTATAAGATGCGACATAGGGATTCCTGTACAAAACTGTCAAACGCGAGCTATCATTTAACCAAATAGCTTTCATAAAAAATATTAACAGATATGGAAAGGTCGTAGAAAATTCATTTACAGATTTGTCTTATGACACTAAAATTCCATCATCAACAAAAATATTAAACCAACAACAAGTAACACAACCAATAGAAACAAATTTAAACCAACCACTAACAACAATATTGACCAGTAGCAGCATTTAAAACATCGATGAAAATTTTGCCAATATGCAATCGCCTATAACTTTTACAAACTGCCAGGGTAATTATTTTACGTTTAATTTTTATGCTGCTCCAGAAAAAAAATGAAAAATAATAATAAATATCGATTTCATGAGTTTAATTTTTATATTCTTGCAATAAGTTTACATCGTTTGAACTTAGTTCTGTTTCTGATGAATTTCTTGTTCCGTTACTCTAGTTTTCATTTCATTATACTATTATTAGATATGATTTAACTCTAGTGTCATATGCGAACACAAAAACCTAAGGTACTTTTTAAAGATTTATGGCCGTAGGAAAAATAGTGTACATAACTCGTTGGAAAGTGAACTTCACTCATCTCATTTCCGCACTCACCGATGTCAACATTATTTTTAAGAAACCATCACATTGAACAATATTTGCTACAAATTATCGCATGGTCGTAGGAAAAATAGTGTACATTACTTGTGCGAAAGTGATTTGTCACACTCGTGGGACAATACTTCCCACTCGTGTGAAAAATGTCACTTTCCGCACTCGTTACGTAATATACTATTACTTAACTAGTGCGGAAAAGTCACTTTACACACGTGTTAGGTACAATATTTTTCTACTAGCATGCGAAAAAACCCAAAAGTTAACATAAAGAAACATTTCTTATTAAATACATATCAACAAATTAATTATTATTGTTTGACATTCATTCGATGAGGCTTATACCAGGGCCATTAAAAAATGATTGGAAAATAAGTTTTTTTTTATTAAACATTATAGCAGAATTATGATAAATTCATTAATTTTTCAGTCATTTGGTAAACTACAATCATACAAATATATATTTTTAATATTCAAATGTCAGGATACTCCCCAAAAACTTGACAAATTTACTTTTCCGCACTAGTGCGGAAAAGTGACTCTTTCCGCACGCTAGTAGAAAAACATACAATTCGACGTTATTTCATCCAATAATTCTCAATTTCACGTCGATGTTTAACTTTAAATTGAATTAAAAAAATCATTTTGGAAATTATTTCGATTATTTTGAAGCAAATTGGTTCCTCCATCATAAATGACAATTTTGTTGATTTGTTATATAACTTTTTTATTTTCATGTTATTCTTTGCTTCAGGCCATTGGGAACTGTAAAACCAATTTTGAAATGGTCTTCCTCAAAACAGTTAAATTACAAATATTTTATTTTCGGAAAAAACGTAATCAACAACTGTGAAGATGAAACTGACTGCCGAAAAGTAACTGATGAGTTAGAAAAATTATACTTTGTATCATCTGAAGCTTATATTGTTGCTGTAATTGATGATCCGATTTTTTTGGAAAATCTAGATTGTGTCATAATTGGGAAACTTTTAATTCAACGAGGAAAAGAAGAAGTTTTAATAAAAGATTTGCCAAAGGTAACAATATCGTCTGAAGATAATACTAATAGAGATGTGGTGAGTACAATAAGTATTATTACAGTTTCTTGTAAAATTGTCGCTTCAGTCTGGGGTTAGGCTCTTGGAGATCTTGGACGGAGAACATAAATATCAGTACTGATAAGGCGTAAATAAACGCTACGTTAGCAATGCTGTGCAGAAGAGTTGATGAGACGGGAGGTGGGTAGCCAAAAAATCGACTCAAACAGCCAAACAGCACTAAGAGCGATAAGCTCATATCGGACAACGTCAAATCTGGTGTGAGAGTGTTGCAAGGCCCTCAACAGACAAGGTAGTGATAATAGAGTGACCCTAGCCTGGGTGCCGGGTCACCAAGGAATAAAAGGTAATGAAAAGGCCGATAAACTAGCCAAGTAAGGAGCAACGGAGGTCGTGATAGGGCCAGAACCTTCCTAAGGAATTGCTAAATGCCTGAGTAAAGAGAGCATCAACAAATGGATAAACAACCAGGCGTTGCGCTGGTGGTATGAAACCCCAGGACAAAGGCATGGAAAATTATTGCTTAAAAGCCCTTCGGCCAAACTGTCACACGACCTACTATGTCAAAGTCGAGAAACGACGAGGAATGCTGACCGGACATTGTTGACTGAGGAAACATATGCACACAATAGATAACAGCCTATGTAGGTATGTTGGTACTCTGTGAGAGTGAAGGCCTAGCAAGGGTGCGGTTTCACATACTCGAAGAATAAAAAACCGAGGGCAGAGAGGCGCAAAGGAGGCGGTATCCAGGCTAATATAGATCTAATAAAAAGAATAAAGCTAGATAACGAGCTCTAAATATGGAGATAGTCGGAAAGCTGGTAACGCACGTTTCATGAAGTGTTAGATGTACCTTGAAATTTTTTTATTTAAAATATATTGTATGGAAAAGTAGATATACCCGTGTTGGCTTGACCCACCTTGGGACACCAGGTAGTACCTAAATCCTAAAAAGGTGTAAAAAAATATTACCCAAAAAAGTGCTTGATTCAGCAGCCAACAACCAGTAATTGACAGTTTAGGTAATTTTAAAAATACAACTATTTGGGCAGACAGTTTTGAAGGGGTTTATATTTAATAAAGCCACCCCAAAGTTGATTTTTTTAATACAATTTGAAGTGTTTGATTCACGCTGAAATTTTGACAGCGTTTTGCTTAAATATAAAAAAATAATTACAAAAAGCCAGACACTTTTTCCGGGGTTTAATTGCCGGCAAACATGGAAATAAATATTATTTTTAATAGAAATAGATAGACTGTGCATGGCGGTAGATGGAGTGAGAGCGCCCCCCACCACCACCGTTGCTGCGGTCTTTCTCTATGCTCCAAAAAAATAAACCAGTAATATTTATCATACTATTATTATTACTATGTATTCATTTTATAAGGTAGCTAAGGCTTCAGGGTCTAAAAATTTTGATAATTAAATGAATAAATAAATACTAAAAGTGGAATTTTAAATTATAACCTCACAGTTTCCTTTTTTCAATACGAAAAGCTTTCAATTTCAATTTTTCATCATTATTACTTCATTGTACTACTTAACCTCGAGAAACAAAAAGCTTGAACATAAGTTTATAAATACGTATTTTTTAAAAATTCTACTCCAAAATATAATTGTTAAATGTACAGCTGTACAAGACACTTGACCAACAGCCAATTGGACCATAGAAAAAGACTGCAGCAACGGTGGTTATCGGTGCTCTCACTCCATCTACCGCCATGCACAGTCTATCTATTTCTATTAAAAATAATATTTATTTCCATGTTTGCCGGCAATTAAACTCCGGAAAAAGTGTCTGGCTTTTTGTAATTATTTTTTTTATATTTAATCAAGACGCTGTTAAAATTTTAGCGTGAATCAAACACTTCAAATTGTATTAAAAAAATCAACTTTGGGGTGGATTTATTAAATATAAATCCCTTCAAAAGTATCTGCCGAAATAGTTGTATTTTTAAAATAACCTAAACTTTAACTTACTGGTTGTTGGCTGCTGAATCAAGCACTTTTTTTGGATCATGTTTTTTCACACATTTTTAGGATACGCACTACCTGGTGTCCCAAGGTGGGTCAAGTCAACACAGCTATATCTACTTTTCCACACAATATATTTTAAATATAAAAATTTCAAGGTGCATCAAACACTTCATGAAACGTACGTTACTAAGTCTTGGACTAAAAAGTCACAAAGATCTGCAAAGGTCGCAGTGGGATAAAACAAAGAGCCACACCAATTCTAATCTAGTTACCTCTTTATTTATATCAATTTTTATCATTCTTACTCCTGTCGATGCAAATGTTATAATTTGTAAAACCGGTCAAGTGGAATTTATTGTGTTTCATTTGATAATATAAAGTTAATATTCTTATCTAATGTATTCATTTTAGTCCGAGGTATCACTTGTAACTGGTGAACTGGATAATGTTTTAGCAGCACTTTCAGCCACCGAAAAAACAGACTTAGTTCTAATATTTCCGGAAGAATGGAACATTACTTTAGACAGTACTTTTGAAATCCACTGTTCTTTGACAAAAATGCAGTTGTCATGCAGTTGTAAAACATACTTCACTGCTAATCGGTTATCACAGACTTTCGATAGTACAATTTTAGAATTACACTCAACTAAATCAGAATTAGTGGGTGCAGTATGTTCCAGCGTGTACTATAGGTTGGTATGGAATTATTTATTTTATTTCTATCATATTTTTTGTTCCCTTCATTCACATATCTTAAATTTGTAAATTATAGATAGTATAATATCCCTCGAAGTAGAATCTCTACCTGCCCTTTTGGGCAAAGGCTCGTCCCTGCAATAAAACAATTCAGGGGCATTGAATTCTGAATTAAAATTTGGGTATTTTTATTATTTCTTAACGATCGATCATGCCTCTAATTCGGTGCACACGAATTCCCGTCAGGTTCCTTAATGACCAATATAATACACTTGAGTTCCCGTCCGACACTTGCAGGTATCTTAATCCCACACTCGAATTGCCGTGCCGTCCAGTTTATTTAATCTGCTCTGTTATCGGGACTGCCCTAATAGTTTACCCTGGCGGGGTTAGGTTAGGTTAGGTGTCTCATTATTCCTAAAATAAATGTACAAATACCTTTACCATTTAATTTATTTTATATTTCCTTAATCTCCTTAATTTTGTGTTTATCTTGTTGCGCGCAATTCGACTCCTAATTTTGGTGCTCTTACTCGTATTCAGGTAGAAAATGACCGCTGCGCGCAACTCATCCCTGCCCAAATAAACACCTTTTCAACAGGTCAGTTTTCACCCTGACGGGAACTCGAGTGAGAGGTTAACGTACCCTAATTATGACACAGGTAGAGTTGTTATCCTGACGGGAATTCGTATGCGTCCCTCTAATTTACGGTACTTATTACAGTAATAAATATTTGTTTGTTTCAGTTCAAAAAATGCAATGTTTTCATTTTTACATCACATTCATAGACACATACCAGGATTAGTAGTAATTCCCAAGCTACTCTATAAACATTATAAAATAAGGCATTGTAAGGAAGAAGCAACGTCGGTAGTATTGCAACAGTTTCAAGACAGAGTTAGCAAAGAAATTGAAGTGATTGAATCACTTAGTGGTAGTTTGGGTACTAACAAGACTGATTATAGATCTAAGCTTATAAATTTGGAAAAAGAAACGGACTTTCTGTATCTAAAAGTGTGCGAACTAAATAACACTGATTCTGATTGTTGATTTTAATAAAATTTCAATTTTTTTTATTCAACTCCATCATGACTGATAGAGAATGTGAAAGGTAACTTTTGATTTTTGTGGTTATGAAAGCAGAAAAAATAATAAACCAATTCATAAACAAGTATATATTAAAACTCTTGTTTAACAAACGTTCTTATTACATATAAACAATAAAACCAGTCACAATAAATATTTACTAAACTTTAAATGTTGAAAATTGGTTTTGAGCAAAAAACATAATGAGGATGTTGAATATTTATTATAAATCTATTTCAAATTTCGAACCAAAGCACCTCAAGTCCACTGTGATGACTTTGTTCACAAACACCGGTGTACGAGATGCTAAAAGACACTGGGGGCTCCTTAAACTGCGCATGTTCAAAAATTTTAATGACAATCTGTTCAAGAAGGAGAAGGAAAAATAACCGTCAAGAGTGGGATGGGTGAGTGGAATGGATTTTTTCAAAAAGGAGAAGGGTGAATGGAAAGTTTGAGGATCCTCGATTGATTTTTATTAATCTCGTACACCGGTAAACTGATGAGGTTATGATTTGGTTTCTGTAGTTGTCTTTTCAGTTATTTGTACTGCGACAATAATGTCTATTCTGTCTAAATGCCAGTGCGACTGTCTGGCAATGGGATGCAATCAAAGGATGCAGTCTTGCCAGTATCACCCTGTGCGACCCTGGGAAGCTGGCGCCGAAGAAATATTTGGCGATGCCCAGGAAAAACCTACGTTTAACAGTAGTATTTCTGACTGGCCACTGTCAACTAAGGAAACACCTCCATACTATGGGGCTAGTGGACACACCCCTATGCAGGATGTGTGAACAGGAAGATGAAACTGTCAGACATGTCTTATGCGAGTGTCCGGAGTTATTGCCAATAAGAGAGTATGTGTTCGGTGAGTCTTGGCCTAAACCTGCCGATATAAAGGAGATGTCTTCTAGTGACCTGTCCACCTTCCTGAGAAGGACAGGATGGACGATGACCTAGGAGGACTGGGGAGGATGTACAATGGGTCACATGTGGCCTAAGTGCTGTGAGCCTACACTCACCTTCCCTACTCTACAGATACAGACTGTCTGGCAATTGGGGGGTTTCTTTAATGTGAAGCCACCAGCAAGAAACTACATGAAAGTTTCGGTCTCACGGGAGTGGAATATGTCAATTAGCCACTTTCTCAAATCTAATAATCTAATCTTAGTTTATCTACAACCGCAGTACACACAAACGTATTCCTCCCCTTCATCTTCTACACAGATATGTCAATCGATTTGTTAGACCAGTACTTTTTTGCTCAGATGATAGTTTAGCCTGCCTTGTCCATTAAGGATTCCCTTATCCGCCCTTGCTTTGTGGTCTATGTGGCCCGAAGTAATTTCAAACATTCCTAGTCTGAGTCCATGAACTGAGACTACCCTTCGATCTTGTCAAGTTGGTCCATTCCTTCGTTACACTGGACTCTAGTGTGACCCCGCCAAACTCTTGTAAAGTGATAAGCAGGCAGTAAACCGAACGGAACCTTTTGACAGCTTCTGATGATGTTTGGGAACATATGACATAATACACAGTGAAGTTCAATGTCACGTGACTACCACTTTTATGGCTTTAGTTGAATACAGTCAACATCCCAATTATAAATCAATTACTTAAAAAAATACATTGCTTATTATATAGGTGTTTTTCTACAGGTTAAATATTGCTTCAGTTCTGTCGTTAGAAGTTTCAAAATAACATAATATAAATTCTTCTTTTTTTTTATTTGTTTAATCTGTACATCACAGGTACCATGAAGCTTGCACCTATTGAACGAAGCCAAAGGCTAGTACCAAAATTTGTTTGACATAATTTTATGTAGAGCAGCAGTACACACAAAATTTGGGTTTCAAAAGTTAGTTGTT
>CAJUYG010003728.1:0-19818 GCA_910591675.1 Galerucella calmariensis | reverse complement strand
AAAAAACATCAATAACTCCACTGGGGGTGGATATTACGGGCACATATTATGACACTTATGTCTTCAAACTAAGTGGCCTATATAGAATACACAAAGCTTCTAGAATGGAAGTATAAAACATGGGAAACGGAAACAAGTGCCTGGGCTATTAAGCACAACTCAATCGGAGATAGGACTGGTTTTTGAGCAAAAGTACATTCATTTACTGTCTGGGACAAACACAATCTCCAGCCCGCCCTTTTTATACATTCCAGGAATGTTAGGACACAAACATAAATTCGTTCTGATAACGAATAATCTGTCACTTATCCAAAACACATCAACCCCTTATAATTTTCCTAAATTATTGAATAAATTCCGCTGCCTAGTATTATGATACAACCAAGTTAGCTGCTATTTGCGTCATTCCTTTAGTATGATGAACAAACCCAAGTTCGATCTTATTTTTATTAATATTTTCAATTTTTTCAACTACTAGCTGTGAATTTGACAATTATTTCTTCTTCTAGCCAACTGAAAAGTTGAATTTCTCTATTAATGGTTAATAATATTTTCTATAATTATTAACCTAGATCAATAATGGACAAACTCAAATATTTTAAGAATACAGTGAGTAGTTCAACAAAAACTTGTGCAACATAATTTTGTATACCCAGGAGATTGTCTTCAATATATTTGCTGCTTGGAATTACCTATCACGATGAAATTATTTGAATTTAAATGTCATTAGTTTGAAATTCGCGCTCAACCAAATATGACTGATGACATAACGAGTACATTCATAATCGAAAACTGACAGGATAAACACTTCTCGTGGTGCGTTTGCAAATAATTTTTGTATTTGTCTTAAATTTGGCTAGTAGTGGAAAAATTGTATATACACCATGGTGGTGAAGACATTTATAAGCCTCGCACCTCATACCGCTCGGGACAAAGCCCCTCGCGCAGTAATTTTGATGCTCGGTCAATAATAATAGTCTTTACCACGGTTTATAATATACTATTTTTGAAGCAAATTGAAACAAATATTTAAATATATTTTAACAAATATTTGAATAGAAGTGTGGTAATAATTTTTGAATTTAAATTAATACATGCTTTGAATCATCATTTACCTACAGATAAGACATACCTACATAGTTCACATACTTCGCCCATGGCATTGCGGTACGACGGCAAAAATCAATGATTAAAATCACCAGTGTCCAATTGAAAAAGACTAATATTTTCACTTGCCGAAGGTGCAGTAAACTTCATATCTGAATCGCGTATTATATATTTAAATTTGGTAGTTAAACGGAAGACCATCATGATAAAATGAATAACAATAATTTTAGAAATCGACATGAATAAAATACTGTGGTATATAGAGAGCGTGAAAAATGCATGAATAAAATTTTTAAAAAAGCGCATTTTAATGCAAATTATTTTCGTATTCGAAATAGTTATTTTCCTAACAAGTGCGGAAAGTGATACTTTCCCGCACGCGACTGCAGTTGACCCGAACGACGCGAAGCGGTCATGGGCGGGAAAGACACTTTACGCATGAGTTAGGAACATTATTTTTTCTACGACCGTATATACAAAAAAATATATCAACCCATTTTTCAAAATTTATTTTATTTTAACATGCATATACAAAACTTTAACCAAAAACTATTATTATTATTATTATCAATTATTATTATAAATATTATTATTAGAAACACAATTTGTTGCATTCTGTGAATTACTTGAAATTGCCGGTCCAGTGGAGTTATTTGGTGTTAACTGGTGAGTGAATGACGTTGATGAGGATGGCATCGTTTGCAGGTCACATAAAGATGACGATGAAGGTGACGGCAACAATTTTAAGTCATTTGTAGATGAAAGAATTTCATTTGATATATTTTTCTTATATCAAGCCCGGGTGGTTTGATAGGTGTTTTATGACACTACTTTGAAGAATGTACAGGGTTATATCAAAATATTTTCATTATTTTATATTTTCAGAAAATTAAAAATGCAACAAAAAGCTAGAAAACATGTAGATTTTATTTGATGGACTATTTATTCACCTGGTGTAAGAATAGTTATAACTTCCGAAGTAAAAAACTATCTAATAAGGTGAAAATTTGCATAATTTTACTTTCCCGCACTAGTGCGGGAAAGTGACACTTTCAAAGCTAAAATGCGTGCGGGAAAGTGGGTTAAAGCGCACGGTAGTAGAAAAAAGATATTGTTTTGTAGGTTTTTGTATACATTTTTGGCCATCCTGAGGGGCAAATATAATGTACCAAGTAAATGTTTCCGGAAATTTTGTAAATATTTGAAGATAGTTCCAAAAACAACCGAATAGAAATGTGATTAAACATCACGTATGACTTTCTTTGTAAAAGTCCTAACTTCAAGTACTAGCGAGTTGAATCTACACTGTTTTATTTATAAGATGCGACATAGGGATTCCTGTACAAAACTGTCAAGCGAGAGCTAACTTTTTTACAAAATAACGTTCAAAAAAATTTTAACAGATTTGGAAAGGTCGTTGAAAAATAAGTTCAAGAGCACTTTTACTTTTCTTAGATTCGCTCTGGTTTAATAAAAAAATATATGATTATATTTTAAAAAGTAGTATACCTCATTTAAAAACCAGGAGGAGTGATTTGAATTTAAGTTGGCAATTCTGAAGACCTCTAATTGGTCATATTCAGTCCAGTTTCACACAACACTTTTTAATATTGACATCAGCTGATAGTTTTCATTTTTGATAGTTCTGACAGATAAATAAATAAATATTGGATGAAAAACCAAAAATATTCTCAAGCAGTGGGTACATTAGTACTTTACATTTTTTTGAAGTAGTAAAGTCGGTTTAGCGAGTATTAAGGGAATAACTGAAGTAGAGGAACCTTATATAGTGCAGAAAATGTTGGTGGAATACCAGGACTTTTGAAAAATTGTGATGAGTGAATAAAAATGCCGTTCGAAGAAAAAAAATGTTATCTGTGCTATACAAAATTTTGCAAGCTTCAAAGAAACGTTCAGACTTTCTTGAAACAAATTAAATTTATCTGTGTCACCTTTTGACGAGTCAAATGTAGGTACTATTTATTTGTTATATACATATTTAGGAAGAAATCGTCAAAGTTCATCGGAAGAACATGCCATGGAAGATATAAAACAATATACAAAAGAATAGGTTCGGTAGAAAATACATTATTGGTTTTTGAAGTTAAAAAGAAGGAAGAAGGTACCTATCTGTATCTGTAGAGTAGGGAGGGTGAGTGCGTAGGCTCACAGCACTTAGGCCACATGTGACCCATTGTACATCCTCCCGAGGAGTTGTCCTCCTAGGTCATTGTCCATCCTGTCCTTCTCAGGAAGGTGGACAGATCACTAGGAGACACTAGGTACCTATCTCAGAAGTATTTGAAAAGTGGTTTATTACACTTAATCCGGCAACATAAAGTAATGCTCTACAATGCTATTAATTTTGTAGTATTGTTATTGCCAGAACATATTATCAATTGTCATATTCTTTTCAATTTAATTGTAATAAATATAATTAAAGTAACTTGACTATCTGTAATTCTCCACCATCAACAATGACCATAATTTGTTTGTTATCGATGTGAATCTGAATCTTCTTATGTTTGAATAAGAAACGAAACAGAAAAAAGTCTTACATTTTGTTTAATGCCTAGGTACATCTGAAAAATATACCGCAGATCAAAGCAGAAATCGACTTATGACTAATGTCTTTGCTATGAAGGCATATTTAATATATTTGGAACACACCCTTTAGTAACTAATCTGGTAACTTTTAGTGGTGTGAGTAAGGCTTTTCAAATTACTCCTCCTGGTTTTTAAGTGAACTATAGTAGCACCATTTTCATAACAGTCTCGAATACTGAAAACCCCAAAGCGGAGAATCGAACCGCGGTACTTCATGTTTAACTTCCAAATTTCCCGTTTCCCGTTTGAAAGTTTTCGAAAGTGGTATGAAAATGAAGTTCGACTTTTTTAAACAAGACTATCCATTTTTTCATTAAGCCAGAGCGAAATCAAGAAAATTAAAAGTGCATTTGAATTTATTTTTCAACGACCTTTCCAAATCTATTATCATTTTTCATCTACGCTTTTTGGTAAAAAAGTAAGCTCGCGTTTGACAGTTTTGTACTATGTCGCATCTAATAAATAACACGGGGTATATTTACACATGAACTAAATATTGCATGAAAATTTCTAGCAACAAAAAAATGTATTCAAAAAGATGAAAAATTCAAACCATTTCCAACGATTATGATGAAGCTATTATTGCTTGTGGCGTCAGATAGTACGAGATCATAACAGTACCACTGCGATAAGGAAGGCAATAGTCATTATCACCTTTTATTGTTTTGTGTCCAAGTGTTTCCTTAAATTGGTGGATATTGTAACCCATTATAGTTGACTTCAACAAGTACATAGAGTATTGAAATGAAATAATCCCCCATCTAGCAGGTTTTGATTGGATATCACATTGTTATACTCAAAATTAACGTCATATCTCTCAATTATTTGATAGTACCTAACTATTGAAAAATAAGAATTTTAAGTGTCACAATTATTATAGAGGAAAGTCACCAAATATGGAATAGTATCCAAATATGGAATGCCTTCATTTCTCCAAGACTATAAGTATGAAACGCAACACTCGACCATCTTCTATTTCATTCGGTCTACTTACTATCGCACCCACACCATCGAGTCAGTTGCGCGAATGCTTCACGAGTGGCAGGCGTGTTTTGTTTTGTTGTCGTGCAAAAAATTTTAAAGGTAAGTAATAAACGAGTATTACCAGCTGTTATGTTTGTTTACGTAAGTTTAATACTATTTAGTATGTCGGTATTATGTTTATTTCACCATTTTGGGATCTTTTGTTATTAAAATATTGTGACTTTAAAAAATATTTTTAGAAGAGTTTGAACTAGTATAAAAATCCAAATATGGACAGTCGTCGTTGTCTAATTATGGAATATTAAATTAAATACTTGATGTGTGGGCTATGGGCACATTATGATTGTGCTGGTCCAGAGTTTGATACTTGGATCTGTGACATTTGCAAGTAATTATGTAACTTCTTTCATTTATCACAATATATTATATTTATTTAATTGATCTCAAAGATATTAATGTCCATTTTTGTTATTGTTATGTTAATTCATGCTTATATTCCATATATGGATACTTATTCCATATTTGGTTACTCATTTGTGATTTTGTTTTTTGTGTTAGATTTTAATTTGATAAATGATATATTTGATAAAAGGCTGTTAATTACTACATATAAATGTATGAGTGATTAGTAAAAACGTTAAGCTGATTTAATTTATATGAAGTTTTTTTTATATCCCAAAAACAAAATGGTATTCCATATTTGGTGACTTTCCTTTACAATGTCGTCGTTACAATATTAGTTGTGATTGTGGTTTCAGTTCTGTAATAACCGTGTTTGAGAAGGTTTGTATTTGTGAAAGTTTCGTGAAAATAAGTGAACATTGTACTGAACGCCCGAATTTTGGACCATTAAGTATTAACGAAAAACTTATTATTTGAAACGTATTTCGGTATGCAAAGGAAGAAAACCGCATGTCGTTAAACACGCCTTCTTCTAGTGGTTACTGTTTACAAAACATTATTGACATTGGCAGCATTATACAAAAATGTGCGTAGATTATTGCTAAAAACAGGTTTTAAGCTAATCTAAGGAGTAACCAGGACGAAAAGTGAATAAACCCAATGAATTTATCGCAATAAGGAGATACATTCATTCGTATTGAATAAAATATGAAGTACCTACATTAAGTAAAATATTAAAATTGTTAAAAGCTGATGCGGATTTGTCGCATATAAGTAAAATAACGTTGTGGCCCATTAGATTGCATAAAATAGGTTTTAAATGTAAGCACAACTTGATAAACACCTGTTGGGACTATTGCATTCCAATACTCTATGTACTTGTTTAAATTAACTATTGATGTAGCAGACTTGATGGAAACATTAAATATCTTGGAAACTAGGGGTTTTTGGATATGTGCAGGTTATGCGTTTTTCACGGGAAAACCATTGAGGAGTACATAATAAAATAAAACTAGCTTGAAATGCCAGTGGCGTGAGAACTGTGAGGGGAGAAGTGACATATTTCTCCAAAACTACACAACTAAATTAAAAATTTATACATATTTTCCCATCAAAATATGCCCCTTTTCAATTAAAAACAACAACAAATCAATAATTTATTTATCCATTTTAAAGTAATAAAATGAGGACATTTAATTTTACTTAATTGTAACACCCCGTACTTCGCAAACTAAATAGACTGAACCCCTCAATCCATATATCATTTTGTCCAATTTAACAAGAGGTATCTACATGCAAGCGTTGTTTGTGTCATTTGTAAACTCCCTGTAGATATATAGAAAATATCATAATACACATTTCAAATAAAAACAAATTGCTTTAAACATTTTCTAAGTATTAATGAATCAGTAAAAGGATTCCAGCGAAAAAATACAATTCAAATAATATCTCTATATAGCTCTGGCGCCCGCGCCCATGCCACCTTGTATGCCAAAACGCCGTTAGCGATACACTAGACACTAAATCATTTTATTAGTAAACATCTTTATCCGGATGATTTAACTGAATAATTAGGTTTTCCTTATTGCTTAGTTGGTTTTATTTTATAGATGACATATTATACATACAAAGCACTAATATACCAGAATTGTATGGATGACAACACTGTTTAGATTGAATATTTTTCCGACTTCCGCCTATCTTCTTAGAACCTGGGTTTAATGGAATACTTCGATTTTTTCCAATTTAATAGGAAATTTCCGTTTTTAAATTTATTTTTGGAAGTGACCACAATATTTCAGTCCATTTTTCTATACAGGGTGATTTATTATTGCGAGTCCAATATCTTGTAAATCCTCAAAGATAATCGAATGAAAATTTGACCCACTTGAGGGTCCATATTTCAAAATAAGTCGCAATTGTAGAGTGTGTTCCAGAGCGCCATGCCAGATAGAAGTTACAGTTTTTTAAAATTCTGCTTCAAATTTGAATATCTTTTGCAGTAATATATAAGGTTGTAAAGTTCATATAATAAACTTTTTGGTGTGCGTCATCGATTGTTAATGTCCTTCTAACACACTACGTTGGGAAAATTGGCAGGTCTGTGATTGATCCTAATCAAAATATCACAATAATGAACTGTATTACAAACGTTAACCCTAATGTTTGACTTAAAAAATTTGATTAGTTGATATTTAGGCTACGAGCAAACGCGACCCATTATTCAAAATAGGATGCAGACATACCTTTCGTAGCGGCAATGTGTCTTACGTCTTTTTCTACTGCCCCACTGACACATTGCCGCTACGAGAGAAGCGCCTTCATCGTATTTTTAACTCCTGATTGATAGGTTGCGCTTGCGCGTAATCTAAACATCAAGTAATCAACTTTCTGTAAGTCAAAGATTAGGATTAACGTTTGTAATACATTAAAACGGTTCATCAGTGTGATATTTTCATTAGGATTATTCACAGACCTGCCTTTCATCCATTTCTTACAATGTAATGTGTAAGAAGGACATAAACAATATAAACAGGACACCAAGAAGTATCTTTATCATTATAGTTTCGTGTAGCACTAGTTCAGTACCCGTTTGTGTTCAATTGATAACGATGCCTACTTTACTGATGAATTAGCAAATGGTAAGAGACTAGACGTATCCAAATACCAACAAACGTAGCTTGACTCGTGTTAAGGAGGGTATTATAAAACTATTTCGACATATAATTTAAAGTTAACTCGTAGAATGGCGTCACATGTTATAGTTAACTTCAAAATGGCGTAGTTAGCTTTGTCGGGTGGAAGAGGTATCGATTAAAATTAAACTTTATGGAAAAACCAGGTCTTCGTGATTTGGTAGTTGCTCTGTTCTGTCAACAATTTGGCATTTATAATCTTAATTATATTGTGGATATTTTGATTGCTTTTACTTTGTTTTCTTTGAACTTTGCAATGTTAACAAACGATATCCAAGATATTTTTGAAGAACTTTCAACCGACGATGAAGAAGATGCTATGAATATTGTTGAAGGCCCTCGGTGACAAAGGATATTTAGGAATCGGCTGGACCATTTCACTTTGTGGAACGAAACAGAACTACACTAATGATGGAGAAGATTCAATTTTCTCATTGGAAAAGTTTATGGCTCGTCTATCCATTCAGACAGGAACAATTAAAATGAAAATTCGACACTGGTAACGAAATAACAAATATACCAAACAGACATATCAAAACTAGACCATAAAACTAAAGTCAAAATGCCAAAACTCTAGGCCATAGAGAATATTTCTCTATGCTCCAGGCCATTCTTCTTTCTATTTTCCTTTTTTTTAAATGAAGCTCTTATAAAACTGATATTTTAAAACCTAAAGTTAACTTGACTGTTAAATTCAAAGTTACATCCAAAACATGTTGATGATACCCGACACTATTGTATCTTCCAAGCGATGTAACTTTTTCATGGGTTGTTCAATTTTGAAGTTTGTAATAACGCTAGAAGCACTTTGATCTTCAGGTTTGCGCTAATCATATTTTTTGAGCTATCTACATAAACCACTTAGGAACTCTGCACATGGTGCTTATAGTCAAAGTTGCTTATTAGACGTAAGGAACGTACCGCTTTAGAGCAAAAAAGAAAAAATACAGCATTTCATTTCAATCCAATTCAATTAGAAATATTATGGGAATAGAAGCTGTGGCAACTGGTTACGTTGGAAAAACCATTAGCAATAAGAAGAATATTTCAGACAATATTGGCTCAATCTTATTATTGAGTTTTGAGAATGTTGACAGTATTAATTTGAATACCATTTGCTCCGATGCTAAATTGATATACCTAACAATAAACAATTCCATAACACATGACTTTCACAGGTCGGCCATATTGTGCTGGATGGCAACTGAGTCGATTAGTTGGAGAGAATCTTGTGTGTTTCTGTTTTATGAACAAAAATTGCCTGATGTAGGTACACTATGTATGTATGCATGTATTTTGGGGTGAAATTCACTGAGACCTTAAATATCTATTGTGCCCCCTTACTTCTTCTCAATTTCTGAGGAGAGACTCAGAAACTAGTAGTTCCCTTAGTCCTATTTCCCGGAGGAATTTTAAGATGTCTGCAGGCTTCAGCTTAGGTAAATATTCCTCTTATATCCAGTGATATCCCAGGTGCTGTGCTCGAGGATTCTGAAGTGCTACATTCTTCTTCCTCCACTATTTTGAGCTTTTTCAGGTGCCCATTCAGGCGTTAGAATCCCTTTTAAAACTCTTAGCGCAGTTATACTTTGACTTATGCATTCATTTGATCTCAACAGGTTGTAGTTACCCAGAAGAATCTTTGATTGTATAAGCACTACTGGATCTTTCCAATAGTCAGATCTCTTTTTCTCGGCTTTACCTATTTCTTCCAATATTACATTGGGACTGATTCCGTAAAAGGGTTCAGGCCCCCAGAAAGGTATTTCAGTCCCCCTCTTTGCTAGTTCATCGGCTATTTCATTCCCTTCATTCCCCTCTAAGGTGACTGTATTGTTCTCGCCTAGGTACACTAACTAACCATCGATAAAATATTGTCGAGAAGACAGGCTAAGTTTAAAGTTGTCATTCACTGAGGGGTCCCGTTTCAAAGCACTAATCCAAGCAATGTGACATTGATGGAAAAAATCGATTGAATAATCACCTCGCTCCGTTATAAACTTGAAATAAATATATACACTTTCCCTCCGCAATCCACACTTAGCAACACTAAAGAACTGATTGTTAATTAAAGTCCAACTGTTTGCCCTCAAGTACAATATGGTCCACATGTCAGAGACGTTATTCTGGAATGGTCTATACTATAGTTCATTTTCCACGTAGCGTCAAATCGCAGCGACTTGTTGCTTGGACAAATCGCAGCGACTTGTTGCTGGGACAAATCGCAGCGAGAAAAAGTACAATCAGCATATCGATAGTTTGTTGCTGCGACTCATCCAGGCATAGGGGAAACGTAACGTGTTGCCAACTTGATTGACAGTGACAGCAATGTCAGAACGGAGCAGCCAATAGAAATTCTGGGTTGGTGCGACAAAATCCACCAGAAAAGTTACCAAGTCGCAGCGACTTCTCGCTCGAAAATAGAGCAATTCTTATTCATGCGACCGACGCACCCAACCAAAAAAAAAACGCCAAGCGTAAACTAGCACCGTGGAAAATGTACTTAACCGTACTTTCCATTTTCATTTAAAAAATTTAAATTGTTAAATGCAATTTTAATGAAGGCTTCGCATTTACTAGTGATATTTTATTTGACGTTACTTCTGGGTGCTCCTGTCGGATCAATAATCGAAAAAATGTGATTCAGACTCCACTTCTCTTGAGTGGTTGATTATGCTACGTAAACCTTATGAAGCACGCGTTTTTGAATATACAGAGTTGTACTTTAAATAAGTAGATGGACACACAAAATTTTTATTTCATTAGTTTAGTTTTCTGCAAGCGAACGAGTCCAGTCCAACACTGTCTAGTTGGAAGAAACAAAGGAATGCGATTCAGTTCACTTCGTTCATTCTAACTGTACAATTATTGCCTAATAACAACGTGTATTACTTACTTCTAGTTCTTTGTTCTAATGTTAAAAACTTATACTTGGTTTTGTTGATAGTTACGCAAAGTGTCGATACATAACAACTTGTATGCAAAAGCTGGAGATATTGTGAGGAAAAAAGGGATAATGATCGATCTCGTTGTAATTTCATCACGTTGATTTAATTGTGAGATTGAATCATTGGTTGAGTAAAATTGTTATATAATAAGAGGAAAATCGGTTCATATTTTTACATAAACATAATTGACTTTTTTTTATTTAAAAGGAAGTAAAATGAGAATATTTGAAAAAATCATTTTAATTGTATTGGAATCTTTTTAATATTTGGCATAATTAATCCCTTGAATAAAGAGTGGAATAACTAATTTTATGTTTAGATTCACGTAAGATCTACTGAATTGACCTTAGATAAACTATACTTATAACTCAAGTTTTTCTTGAGCTAACGGTAGATGATGAAGATTCTTATTAAATAATTTGGACATTACTATTATTTGTTCCACTCTATTGACCACTTTGACACGTTTATTATCGCTAACTATCCTGTAAAAATTCTTGCTTAATAAAAACTATTCTTTAAAAAAGCTACAGAGAGAAAACAGTGCAGTAAGTAGATTGAATAGTGGGTTTATTGCCAAACAAAATCAAATTGGACTAATGAATTCTTCTACAAAATATAATTTTTTTCATGATCATTGATATTATTATTATAACGCATTACAAGGTTTTTAAGAAATATTTTTTCCATTATTGTTAACACGATATACTAAAATGAAAATTTTTCTCAGTTAACTGTAAGTAAGTGATTAATAACAAAACCAAGATGGTTTTTTGTCAATATATAGAATTTCATTTACGCTTAGATGTGGGGATGTCGCTGTATTCTTAACATTTCCTCTACTGAGGTTGATGTATTGATGTGATTTCAGCATTATCTCCAGACCAGCTATGCAAGCCTGCAACCTTCTGCATCGTCCCATCTACCCTTAAACTTATCAAGGGAGTGTTCCTTTATTAGGTCAATCATTGCCGACGCCGACAGACCAATGAAAGTGCCAGATCTCAAGAGTTTTTGGGAGGCTGCTTTCCTGGCTAGTGAGTCGGCAATGTGGTAACATTTCGATTTACTGTGTCCCTTGATCCAGCCTAGAGTGAATTTTATCACCTGTGGTGTTTTATTTGGTAATCTCTTTTGCGGCGATGTAGATAGCAGTTAGCTCTGTTTGAGCAACGCTGACATTACAGCTCATCGCCCATTTGATGTTTAGATTCAGAGATCTGGAGTAAATTCCACATCCTGAGCCCATATTGGTTTTAGAGCCATCCGTGAAGATGCGGAGTGCGCCTTCTTCTGATGTGTCTTGTGTGTTATATTTAATGATTACTTTGTAGGGCCTGTGGAAGGCATATTGTGGTGAGATTGCGTCCGTATTTGCCTGCAGCAGTGGGACCTCATTGACTGCCTCACGCCATAGGTTACGTCTCAATCTACCAGATCCCACGTCAGGTTGTATACCGGTAGAGCGTAAGGTCATCAAAATAACCTCCTTGATGTGTATGTCAAGGGGAGTGAGACCAAGGATCACCTCCATCGCTCTGGTTGGTGTGGTTATCATGCTTCCTGCTGTATGGAGGCATGCTGTTCTCTGAATTTGATCCAGTTTAAGGACGACTGTCAGCTGGTTTGCTTCAACTCCCCAGGCAATCGCGCGTACGTTAGCAGTTGGCAGTGTAGATCCAGGCAGTAACCCTGGGTGACATTCCCCAGGTACGGCCGATGGTTCTGCGATACTATTCATAAGAAATATATGCTTTTTTTACTCTGTTTTCTAGATGAGAGTTCCATGTTAACTTACTGTCAAATGTGACACCTAGATATTTCACCTCTGATGAGAACTTAAGTTCGGTATTTAGGAGCTTTGGCACTTGATGTTTTGCAAGCTTCCTCTTTTTCGTGAAGAGTACCATTTCTGTCTTCTTTGGATTTATTGACAGAGAATGGTCTTTGCACCATTGTTCTATGATGTTGAGGGCCTCTTGCATTAGAGCACAGAGTATCTCCTCAAATCTTCCTGTTAGCAGAATGACTAGATCATCTGCATAAGCTATTGTGTAGAGGTTGCCATCATTGAGGCGGCTAACAGCAATATAAGTAGACTCCACAAAGTAGGAGTCCGAACAGTAAATTCAAGTATTGAATTGTTACATAAAACGTTTAAATTTTGGCTTTTTAGTTGAAATTTAAAATCAATCTTGAATTGAATTAAATTTCAATCAGAAAAAATGTGATATAAAAGTGAAGAATAAGTACATTGCATGACAAAACTATTATTTTGTCACAACCACTGAAAATATCCTAGGAAAATCAAATTATTTGAAGCTTTTGTAAAAGCATTGCTGTTGGTAGTGACGTAGAAGAGTATATTTTGGTACTGCGCGTTCCATGCTACAAGGAGCGAACATATGCCATCAAAACTGCCCTTGATTTGTTTATTGTCTTTGTAGTAAATATCTTCGTATGAAGATATTATTAGTACTTTGTCAAGATGCTTGGTTAATAAACAATTTATATGGAAAGATTTATTTTAATTCTAAAATGACAAATACAATAACTGTGACATTAACATTAAAAACATTTGTGTCATCTGCTGACTTGTTTATAGTCAGTACAGAGTGATCGACATGTATTTTCCACCATCTTGCTCACTAGAGTGTCCACACCTTTCTTTTGTATTTTCGGTTTACTCTGATTAATTGGACATGAAATTTTGTTTGTGTCCACGCTATTTTTAACATGACGGAAGATACAAAATGTCACAAAGATCTAACAGCAGCAGAACACAAATTTTAAGACGTAAATGAGTATGTCACGATCTCTTCATGCGGTGTTGCCAGCATAGTATAAGAAACAGATACAGATCCAAAAAATACTACATCTATTCACATTGCCTCCTGTTAGGATAATTGAGATTTGTTTTATTATTTCGGTGTAAATTATTCCGAATAACACACGTGTACCGAATTTTATATATTAGGATCCAGATTCACTTGTACAGTGTGTCCCATTTGTTTATACGAAGAATGTACTGGACTTCAGTATTCTTAATATGATGAATTTGATGGTTCCTTCATCTTTCAACATTACAACATTCCCCTTTTTATTATACCAGATGCTCCGTAAATTGAAGTCACATCTACTCGGCGTTAAAAAAAACGGAAAATCACTTTATAAAGTAATTTTGAATTTTCGAATACGTAGTGTTTTCAATTTTCTAAATTATTAAATCGTTTTTGTTTATCTCGAATTCCTGAACTATTTACACAACAATTCAGTTTCTCGTTTTCATGGCATAGCACGGCGCGCGTAGGGGGCACAATAACCTCTATCGGGAATGATTACCGAGCTGCGACCATAGTAGGCGGTGTTTTAACCAACTGCACGGATTTAGTTCTATTTAATTTTTCTTTTTATGATTTTCTAATTTAACATTAGTTTACCAGGTAACAAGAAACTACGATACAGAAAAATGTAATATAGAAAGCACCATAGTTCGGTAATCTATATATAAAATGTTTTATTATATCTGGTAAACAAGGACAGAGAACCTAAAAAGGCATTTGAAAAAATGAGAAAAATGAAAAAAATAATAAAAAAGAGTAAGGATAATACAACAAAAGTGCAATAGTCCAAGTTCCCAGAGCGATAAGACATAACTTATTTTCAAATAGATGAAACGATAGGTTCTCAGTAGCATCTCGTGTGCTTTGCATACCTGTGTGTTTGTGGAGCTATCCTAAGGGCACCTGGGAAGGGGATGGGTAATTTGGTCCCCGCTACCTGTGTTAATCCTTTGGTAGCCAGGCACTTCGATAATCCGGCTGGTAATTTCGCCCCCAAACTAAAATATAATTATTTCTGCTTCTTGGAAATTTTTAGGAATAACAGGTAGTTTAGACGGATATAAAACCCTTATATTATTATAATTTGCAATCATTTGAATTATTACTTAGTTTGAGTACGTGTGAATTGTTGTGAGAAAGCAAATTATGGAGGTGAAAATTATTAAAAGTAATCGTGGCAAGGATTTACTTGTAGTTAACGGTTACAAGTTTAATTTCCACAAAAAACTGAAAACTTCAGAAGAAACTTGTTGGAAATGTACCAACAGAAAATGTAAGGCCTGTATCTATACATTAGGTGGGTAATCTTGCGGACATTTCAACGTTAAATAGGCAAACAGTTTCTGCAGTTTGCAAGAGAAAAGCTGTTGACGATATTTCTGGAAAACCGTCAAAAATTATACGTATGGCATTGAAAGAAAATTTACCAGCGACACTAACAAACAGGGACGTCGAGTACGTTAGGAAGAATATGTATAATAGTCGACGTAAGTTTATACCAGCGCTTCCGAAAAATATTAACGATGTACATGAAATTTTGAATTCGATTGACGTAAAAACTTCGCGTGATGAACAATTCCTTTTTATTAATTGTGTGTTAAATAATATTGTGTTTACGTGTCTTTCAAATCTTGAAGCTCTGGGGAAAACGCAACGAATCTACGTCGACGGAACATTTGATTATTGTGCCAAATATTTCACACAAATGTTTACAATTCACGGTTTTTTACACGGACACTACATACCTTTAATGGTATGCCTTCTACCCAATAAAAAATCGGAAACATACGAAAGACTGTTTCTTTTGGTTTAAGATAAGTGCTCCAAAATTAATATTAACTTCGATTTTAAGGAGATAGTGTGTGATTTTGAAATGGCCATACATAAAGCCGTTCGAAAAGTTTGGCCTTCCACCCATATCATCGAATGCAGATTTCATCTCGCCCAGGCATGGTTCCGGAAAATTAAAACTATCGGTCTAGTTGTGGAATATGACGATGCAAGCAGTGATATTGGTCGGTGGTTGCACTTGACTTTTGGTCTTACTTATTTAAATCAGAATGAAGTAGGTGATTGCGTTGCGTTCGAACTATTCGAAAATAGACCAAATGACATGAGATTGAAGAAGTACGCTGATTATCTAATCGAGAATTATGTTGATGAAGAATCTCTTTTTCCACCGACAATTTGGGCCAAAGATTCATCTGATCTCACGCGAACAACATACGCTTGCGAAGCTTTTCACAGAACTTTTAACGATTCATTTTACAAAGAACATCCAAATATAATAACATTTCTTGAGAAATTAAATGAATTCCAAATCGAAACTTATATCAAGTTGCAAAGTTGTTTTTTGGGGTGACATTCACTGAGACCTAAAAGATCTATTGTGCTCCCTTACTTCTACTCAGTTTCTGAGGAGAGTCCCAGAAACTAGTAGTTCCTTTAGTCCTATTTCCCGGAGGAATTTTAGGATGTCTGCAGGCTTCAACTTAGGCAAATGTTCCTCTTCTATCCAGTAATCTCCCAGGTGCTGTGCTCTAGGATTCTGAAGTGCTGTGCAGTTGAAAAGTATGTGGATGGAGGTTTCTTCTTCCATTCCACAG
This sequence comes from Galerucella calmariensis, assembly GCA_910591675.1. Classification (NCBI taxonomy): domain Eukaryota; kingdom Metazoa; phylum Arthropoda; class Insecta; order Coleoptera; family Chrysomelidae; genus Galerucella; species Galerucella calmariensis. Next base: position 3,625 of record CAJUYG010003728.1, on the reverse strand, counting down.
AATCTGCATTCTTCTTCCTCCACTATTCTGAGCTTTTTCAGATGCCCATTCAGGCGACAATGTCCCGTTAGGATTCCTGTTGAAACTCTTAGCGCAGTTTTACTTTGACTTTGATGCATTCTTTTGATCTCAACAGGTTGTAGTCACCCAGAAGAGTCTTTGATTGTATAAGCCCTACTATATCTTTCCAATGGTCAGATCTTCTCTTTTTCTCGGCTTCACTTATTTCTTCCAATATTACATTGGGGCTGATTCCGCAAAAGGGTTCAGGGCCCCAGAAAGGTATTTCAGTCCCCCTCTTTGCTAGTTCATCTGTTATTTCATTTCCTTCTATTCCAGTGTGTCCTGGAGTCCATAGTAATTAAGGTGACTATGTTGTTCTCGCCTAGTTCATTGAGTTTATCTAGGCATTCCCACACCATTTTGGAACTGATAACACAAGAGCTCAGTGCCTTAATGGCTGCTTGACTATCCGACATTATGATAATCCTTTGTCTTCTGTATCCTTTATCAATATTGAACTGGGCACACTTTCTTATGGCGTGGATCTCCGCTTGAAAGATACTTGGGGTTTTTCCCAAGCTTTCAGAGTGTTTGGTTCCTGGCCCGAACACTCCTATCCCAGTTCCTTCTATTGCTTTTGAGCCGTCTGTGTACCATTGAATGGCATTCTTTCCAAGTCTGGTAATGGTATTTGGATCCCATTCCTTCTTGTTGCTCATTTCCGTAACGAATTTTTTTGAAAAGTTATACTTTTTCATCATACCGTCTTGTGGCATGTCCCTGGTTGTCTGATTTCTAAGAAGTGAGGAGGTGTTTTTTTTAATGATTTCCTCTCTACTTAGTCTGTATCTTGTTCTTTCTGCAACACTTTCCACCACCATATGTAAAGGGGTGAGGTTGAGAATCACTTCCATGGCTGCCATTGGACATTATCTCATTGCTCCTGTAATGCATATACAGGCTAGTCTTTGAATTTTGGAGATGTTTTCTCTCGTCGTCAATAGGCTAGTTCTACTACTCCACGCAATGGCTCCATAAGTGATGATTGGTCTCACTATGGCAGTGTACATCCAGCTTAGGATTTTTGGATTACAGCCCCAGTTTCTTCCTGCCAGATTTCTGCACACCATTATAGCCATTTTTGCCTTGTATGTAATCTCCTTTTCGTGTTTGTTCCACAGGAGTTTATTGTCTAGAGTTAAACCTAGATACTTGACTTCTTGTCTCCATTCAATCTCTACAATAATTCAATATCAAGATAAAGATTAAATTTGAGTTTCATTGAGATACAAGATGGTCCAGTAGGCTGTTCAGAGAAAAGTCCTATTATCCATTGGATTTTTTTCACCCCTTGAGTGCAATTATTTATCACACTCATTACAGACAGGTATTTTTCTATTATCCAGACAAACAGACCATGACAAAAGAATTAATTCTTAAGGAGGAGAACCGAGTTCACACACACACATACTGACAATGAAATTACGGTGTGGCAGAGCTATTTAAATATTGAAACGCTTCCATTTGTACTATTTTTGATTTTTTATCTGGTCTATTCAATTTTTGAATGGTCATTACATTATACCGTGAGATTTTTTTCTTAATAGATTATATTAACAATAGAAGAGTTCGATTTTATTGTGAAGTGAAAAATTAAGATCAAACATTTTTTCCTCTAAAATGTATCCATTAAAACCGTTCCATCTCATTCTTCAGAAATCAACCCTATTTGAGGGTCGGTGCAGATATGCGGCAAACGTCAATTTGGCAGTCTGCGACAAGTGGACGTTGCATCTTTGCGATACTTTTTAACATAGATTGAACACTTGTACAGTTTACAAAAGACTGCTCTAGACGCCAAGTGCAATCTGACTATTAATTGAATCAAACACATATTCTTTGATACACGGCTTTAACGCAGATATAGAGCGTCCTGTTAAGTACAGTACACACGGACGTCCAGTGTCACTTTCAGTGTCGTTATACCGTCCATCATACACACCACTAGATATGGTGGTGGGAAGTGTTGCAGAAAGAAGAAGATAAAGACTAAGTAGAGAGGGAATCATTAAAAATACCTGGGACATGCCACAAGACGGTATAATGAAAAAGTATGACTTTTCTAAGAAATTCGTACGGAGTGAAGCGACAAGAAAAAAATGGGACCCAAATACCACTACCAGACTTGGAAAGAATGCCATTCAATGGCAATTCAGACGGCTCAAAAGCAATAGAAGGAACTGGGATAGGAGTGTTCTGGCCATGAACCAAATACTCCGAAAGCTTGGGAAAAACCCCAAGTATCTTTCAAGCGGAGATCCACGCCATAAGAAAGTGTGCCCAGTTCAATATTGATAAAGGATACAAAAGACAAAGGATTATCATAATGTCGGATAGTCAAGCAGCCATTAAGGCACTGAGCTCTTGTGTAATCAGTTTCAAAATGGTGTGGGAATGCCTGAGCAAACTGGGCGAGAATAATATAGTCACCTTAGTGTGAATTCCAGGACACACTGGAATAAAAAGAAATTAATTAGCGAAGCGGGGGACTGAAATAGTCTTTTGGGAGATTAACCCTTTTGCGGAATCAGTTCCAATGTAATATTGGAAGAAATAGGTGAAGCCGAAGCCGAAGCCGAAGAGACGATCTGTCCATTGGGAAGATCTAGTGGGGCTTAGACAATCAAAGATTCTTCTGGGTGACTACAACCTGTTGAGATCAAATGGGTGCATAAGTCAAAGTAAAACAGCACTCAAAGTTTTAGCAAGAATCCTGACGGGACACTGTCGCCTGAATGGGCCCCTGAAGAAGCTCAAAATAGTGGAGGAAGAAGAATGTAGATTTTGTGCATGGAAGAAGAAACCTCCATCCACACAATCTCGAATAGCACAGCAATTCAGAATCCTAGTTGTTGTTTATTTAATAGGCAATAAATATTGAAAAGTTTGTAGATAAAAATTGCAGACGAGAATAGGTCCATGTTTCATACTTTTTCCATTGGTCGGAATGTAGTTTTTGAACTGAACTTTTTATTAGTAATAGTTTCATTCACTGTTCTACATTTTTTTAAATCTAAGCAGTAAACCACATTCAACAACTAAAATAGAAAAAGTTCTTTGAAAACAGATTTCGATAGAAAAATGGAAGCTTATTTTGAAGACTTGAAGAGGTGAGTACTTTAAAAGGCAGAGAGGTGATGTGTAAAATTAAGAAATTCTCCTAAACCTATAACGAATTTCACTTATTTCTGCATCTCAGTAGGCTATGCCAAAGTGTTAAGTTTCGCCTTGTGTATACTTGTCATCGCAAAGAAAAATTTGAAATTAAGTATTATGAAATGTCCAAGTATGCTGCGTTGCCATTACTACCAATAGATAGGAAAATCTATGGAATTGATATAAATGCTGTAGCTGAAATTATTGATTTGCATTTGTTTTAAAGGAAAACTGGCAGATAACGTTCCGTTTGAAGCAGTTCTGGCAAGTGCACCAGCCATAATTCCAGGCTGGGTGGTGTCACTAATCCCAAGGTTCAACTTACCAAAATGTTTGTTTAATCAGTTTATCACAAGTGAGAAAATTTATTATTAGTAAGCTTTCAAATAATAGTACATTGTTTACC
>CAJUYG010003727.1:5685-16458 GCA_910591675.1 Galerucella calmariensis | reverse complement strand
TGTCTCAATTTATTTTCTCTCTAATTTTGATTCAGTTTCAACAGTCACTTTCTTATTTGTGTCAAATTTCTTCATCCATAGCATCAGCGAAATACCAGAAGTCACTGGGGGTTAAATCTGAGTGTTACGGTGGATAAAGGAGCAATATAAAGAGTGATTCATTCATTTTAATCATCGTTTTCATCTACACGAAGTTTTGTCCAAGTCTTACAATGTTGCTAGGACCTGTAGGATAACAGTTATGCAGTATTTGAACGTTTTTTTTTAATTTTGCGTATTAAATACTACTACGTATTCCCCCGATAATACCATAATCCATTTATAATAACAGTATCGAAGAACAAAACACGTGGTAAATAAAAATCAATTCGGTAGAAAATTAATGGAATTGCCTATTTAATTAAATTAAATACAAAACACGCAGCACGACAAACAACAATTTATAACAATAATACAAATTAAACAAATTTATAACTCGAATGCCACCAAGTTTCGTATTAAATGGAAAAACTAATCAAATCAAAACCCTATTTAATATTTAACACCCCTATAGTAATATGAATTTATTATGGTATAGAAAATTAAAGATGGGCGATGTTCATGAACTGTTATTTTTTTAAATACTATTAAGATAGTGAAAATTGTTTACCATATAGAGCTGAGTGTTATGATGAACATAAAAGTGCATGATTACGATCTCAGAGCTTCTGCACGGATGATATCTACCGTGTACTGATCCTTTCTAATTACAAATTAGAATAGTTGGTTATATCGTGCAGATATCACAAGACCGGTTAAATTATAAGTGTAATTCAATGTCTTTCGTGGCATATAACCAGAGGAGTAGCTGTTGTTTCTTAGTGAGACTTGACATGTGATCAGTTGCCAAGCAAATGGGTCGTTTTCTGAAATGCAAAAAGTATACACGACGTCTAGCGTATTGACGTAAGATTACTGCAAAATATGGAGGAGCAACGTCATACATCTTTCGAAATAACTGAAATGGCGTCTGGTAACTTTCGCGACCCTCGGAAATTTGCAATTCTTTTTGGAACTTTAGTTCTTTACGTCAGGTTATGTTTGAGCGACCAGGGGTCGCGACGCAAAAGATCTGACCGTTACGCGTTACGTTACGCTACGTTATGTTACGTTGCTTCGTTATGTGCCTTGCTTGCGTGCTTGTGCCTCCTTAGTCTCTCTCTCGTTTACGAAGCAGCGATTCATATGCTTCGGCCGGGATTTGAACCCGGGCCGCCCGCGTGGAATGCGAGCATTCTACCACTGAACCACCGATGCTATATTAAAATTCTATGCAAAGCTGGTATTCGGAGTGCTGGTGATCTACTTGAATTTGTTCGGATAAATTTTTACTATTATTTCCATAATTTTTTTTGCGCGATTAAGGGGTCTAGCACATTTACTTTTCGAAATACAGGGTGTTGAAATTTTGAAAACTTGAATGTTTTAATTCGATAACTTTAAAATGGATGGATAAATTGATTTGACATTTGGCAGGTTGTTTTTAAATGTAAAAGGGCATATTTTGAAAGAAATTGTAGTTTGTTCAACTAGTGTGGATATGATGGCCATATGCACGAGGACGAAGTTTGAGCACGACGCCGTAGGCGGAGTGCTCAATCGTTCAAGTGCGATATGGACAATCCACACGAGTCGAGCAGCATATTTTTTCTACGACCCACTTAAGAAAAAATCTAGAAAATAAAAATTTATATAAACTGTAATGAAACTTCAAATTAAAAATTTAACAATTCAATTTTATGTTTCCACTAATTTTGTGGTAAACGTACAGTTCTTGAATGTCCAATTTGTATAATGCTAGGGTTTCCTTCTTTAAATATACTATGCTGTTGTAGGTAGATGTTGCCAGTCGGACTCCTTCATGAAGGGTACCGTACCTTTCTGCTAAATATTTCAAACGTCTACCTGTTGTCGTTATTAATATCAAGCAGAATAATTATTTAAAAATGAAATTAACAATAAAAAAAACTTTCTCACGTCAGATGTATTACATAATTTTTGCTTAAAAGAAACTAAAGTTCCTACCGTGTGTCCCGCGACACGTTCTACCTTTTTTTTATTAGAAAACCGTTTAAAAGAGAAAATCTCAATTGAAAGTATTAAAAATACATTTTTTCTACTACTAGTTGTGAAATTGACAATTATTGTTTCCTCCAGCCAACTGGAGAAGTGGAATTTCTCTATTAGTGGTTAATAATTTTTTCTATTATTAACCTAGGTCAATAATGGAAAAATTGAAATTTTTTGAGAATTCAGGGATAGTAGTTCAACAAAAACTAGTGCAAGATAATTTTGTATATCCAAGAGATTGTCTTTAACATATTTGCTGCTTGAAATGACCTATCAAGATAAAATTATGTTTGTCTTAAATTTGGCTAGTTGTGGAAAAAATTCTATATACACCATGGTGCTGAAGACATTTATGAACCTCGTACCTTATTCCACTCGGTCGATAATAACAGTCTTCACCACCTTGGTTTATAATATACAGTTATTAGAAAGCCCTATCGCTATAGAACATTTTAAAATAAAAAAAATCTTGGATCATGCACGTTTGAAAGAGAAAAAGTACTAAAAATACTTTTTAAAAAAATTTCTGTCATAAAATATCTTAGAAAATATTTCAACTCTGTACGATATTGTATGAAAGTTGAAAACCATCGGATGTAAAATGACATTTGAATTTTCTGACCAATAGGGTTCATTTCGGATCATCGTATCATCAGATAACGGATGCATGTATCGCCAGCCTTAGGCTTATATCAGATGGCCACAAATTTTTTGAAAAAAGGGTGGATGGCCAATGTTGCCAGCTCTCATTTCTGAACTTCGTGTCGGTTTTTTTTTGTCCGGTCCGGTTCTAACCAGTACGTACCCAGACAGTGACTCATGACTACTTGTAAATACTATTTATACCGAGATTTTATTTAAAAAATTGAATATTTTTTCACTTTCACATTGTTTTAACGCCACCAGATTGTTTCCACCTCTACCAATAAGGTTATTACCGATAATCGGATGTTATTCTAACGCTACAACGCATAAGAAACCGTCATAGCGTCGAAATACAATGGCCACGTGTCCGCCGGCGCATTGCACGTGTCGCTTTCGTCGCCGAATCGTCGAAAAACTCGCTAAAACACGCCTGCGTCTCGACGCCGTTGCTGTCGCTGCCGCCGTCGCAGATACTTCGACGCCGATCTGTTATACTAACGAACCGTGAAGGCGCGTGTTGAAACAACGTCCAATTACTTTGCGGTATCATTACATTGTATTTAATAGCTGGATTTTTTGTCTTTTGGGGTATCGTAAACTTTTTTTATTTACACCCCCTTTTTTTTCGAGGTTTTTAAAGAGGGTTAATAGTTATTGTGTTGTGAAGAGTATCTTATTTTTCCGAAAATGACATTTTTTCTTTCGAAATTTCACTTTTAAATTAATAAACTTGAAGGATTTTCAACCCCATCACACCGTTTTTTTTTCAACTGTCGATACACACACTGGAAATACACACAATATTGTTTCTACGATCACACCAAAATAAAATTAATTGCCATTGTTTGTACTTAGCAGTTTCCAGATTGCAATTTCCTGTATGGTGGACGTAATATTTTTTATGCAGCTATCTAATCGTATATCCCCTTTAAGTTATATTGCGGACTATGACGGTATCGTATCGAATTACAGTTGAACAAAGAGCCGACAACTTAAAGTTCGCACAATATCTATTACGGCAAGTATACCTATGTACGTAGGCAACACTTATTACATTAATGTCAGATATTTTTTAGATTTCCCTCATTAAATTATTACTATTGGATGCTTTAACATATCAGTAAATCGACTAATAGTATAAAATGCAACAATCATGTAATGATTTAATACACAAGCATTAATAACCATTACATGAGAATTCCATACACATTTTTTTCTACGAAGAAATTTGATTTGATTTGATATTTTAAAAAAATGTACCACCCGGGATTCGAACCTGGTACGTACAGATCGAAAAGCGGAGCCTTTCCCAACAACTGTGCTACGGGATCACATTGTTGAACTTGCGTTAAATTGTATAGGTATGTTACTGTTACAAAATTAGTAATAATATTTTAAAAAATTGAATAGATGAGGCTTTTACTTGATGTAGATCCATAGTAAATTATGAAATCAAACAAATTTATTTTGTTAAATCTACATTATATTTAACCTTAAAGTTGTGACGCGTTTCGCTAACACAGTAGCTTTTTCAAACGAATGGAGGTATAATGAGAAATTTTCAATTTATACAGTGCCTTAATAATAAATTTTAAACAAAAATTATTAAGTTTAAATATGTATTTACCCTGATCATTAATTTTTTTTGGTCTGGTGCCTGACATTTCTTTTAAAAACTGACGCAAAAGATTTAAACTCTCATAAAACACTGTCAAACATTCTACAGAAAATATTGGGTCTGCCTACTTGGGTATTTGAATATCTAGATTTCTATTGGTCAATTTTTCAGTTTTATAATGAAAACCAGTGTTATAATGGCATTTAATCAACAACTTAAAGTAGAGGAGTAGAAAATATTTATGTACCAAGGCAGTAAAGTGATTCTTTATCGGGCGAGTCTGAAGCGAGTCCGATAACGACACTTTACTGACGTGATGCATACAAAATTTTATCGCCAACTGCTCAGAATTCAGAATATAAAAAACTGAGGTATATTTCATAGCATTATGACAAAGTAAACAGCAAATATAGGACAAATCTACTTATTATTTGTTTTATTTAAATTGAAGGTACACCCTGAAGCATTATAAAAGTTAATTCCTGAAGTCAAAAGAGTTCCAACAATAATTTGTTATAAATAAATCGCAAGAAAACTATTATGGAGTCGTAATAGGGAGAAGCCTGACACTGACAGATGATGATTTTCGAGTAATGTCAAAGTCAAAATATCTTACCAGACGCATATGTCACTTTACCAGACGCATATATCACTTTACCAGACGCATATGTAAACTGTTTGTTTACTTCCGGAAATCAATCTGATAATTGACGATTTTACTGACGGTTGGCGATAAAATATTTTATTCTACAGTTTATATTAAAATAACTACTAAGTATTTTATCTATAAATAAAATAAGGCGTGCGCCAAAGTTACTTTCTGCTTAAGAGCGCCAATAATGTCAAATTATGACAGCTTTGCAACGTTGCTTATCAAGGCACAAAAGACGACTTTCGATAGTGGTCGTAGAAAAAATCATGTTTCACCGATTGTCTTCTCTGTACACTAGCTAGCACTAACTAGAACAATTCCGAAGCCCGTGTCCAATATTTCAATAGTTAAATTTTGTCATTTTCATTAAATTTTTCCTACCTTTCCCTAATATACCTTGATATTTTTCCATTATGATTATAGTATACCTACTCAGACAAATGAAGTATGTCATTCTAACATTAAAAATAAAATCCTGTAAAATCACTTTAAATAGCGGTGCGAAGTTAATATACATTTTCTAGTCAATCCTGTTTGAAATCGTGACGTCCTGATTAAAACGGAGATCATTTTGCAGCTGATATTGCTGCAGTTATTAGATCCAATATTAAGTGCCAATCAATGCAGATTATAGAATTTTAGGAAATTCATCAGACCATTATCCAGCATATCGTTTTAATCCTTTTACATTACAAATTTCTAGGAAAAAATAATTAGTATTTATAAATTTTATAGTTTTATTTTTAAAATTGAGTATTACAGGGTGTTCTGTAACTCTGTGACAGGTCAATGTTTTTTTTAATTAAATCTAAATTTCATCCTATATAGTTTATTTATGATAAAAGGACGATGACGTTGCAAAACAAAATATTAGGATGTTGCCAAGCTGTAAATTTTTTCTTTACTTGAGGAAAACTAGAAAAGTCAATCTGACAGTTCTTAATAATATTGAATACAAACAGCGAATAATATTACTTACGTCTCTTACAGCAGTAAGCGGGAGAAGCGGACATTCTCGTTCAAAATAGCGTAGCAAAGATGTTACCATCTCTTGACATTTACTGTTCAGCTGTTTCTGCATTTTATTAACTTCACACTGCAGATTTGCCTAAATAATTAGTTATGAAAATAACTGTTTTTTCAATCTTAAATAAACGATGAATTTAAAAGCATCAAAAAACATGTAAATATTAGATAATGATCGAGTGTCAATAAACGTCAAAACAAACTGGGGAATTTTACCAGTTGATCTGACAACGTCTTGAAGTTTTGCCAACCCGTTAGCTGTAAATTGCTCTGGCTGTTGAGGATAAATTGTATTTACGGTCGGTAAATTGATATTTATTCTGATAAGCAGGAAAGTAACTAAAAATGACATCATCGTCTTTTTATCGTAAAAATCCTATACAAAAAAGGTGGGACACACGGTAGGAACTTTAGTTCCTTTTAAGCGAAAGTTATGTAATACATCTGACGTTATAGATAAACAATTTGCATATTCTTTGGTGGTTGAGTAGTAAGCACACCAGACTCTCACGCGGTAGACCCGGGTTCGATTCCCCGCGAGGAATTTTTTTTATTGTTAATTTTATTTTTAAATAATCATTCTGCTTGATATTTTCACATTTGAAAACTACCTGCCAAATGTCAAATCAATTTATCAATCCATTTTAAAGTTATCGAATTAAAACATTCAAGTTTTCAAAATTTCAACACCCTGTATTTCGAAAAGTAGCTAGACCCCTTAATCGCGCAAAAAAAATTATGGAAATAATAGTAAAAATTTATCCGAACAAATTCAAGTAGATCACTAGCACTGCGAATACCAGCTTTGCATAGAATTTCAATATAGCATCGGTGGTTCAGTGGTTAGAATGCTCGCATTGCACGCGGGCGGCCCGGGTTCGAATCCGGGTATGAGCATATTTATTATAATGAATCGCTGCTTCGTAAACGAGAGAGAGACTAAGGAGGCACAAGCACGCAAAAGCAAGGCACATAACGAAGCAATGTAACATAACGCAGCGTAACGTAACGCGTAACGGTCAGATCTTTTGCGTCGCGACCCCTGGTCGCTCAAACATAACCTGGCGTAAAGAACTAAAGTTCCAATAACGAATTCAATGCCCTGTATAATTGAATAGTTTTTTATACTATAAATAGTTTCTGAGATACAGCGTCTATTAATCACGTAAAATTTCAATACAAACATTATGATTTATTAGATCCAAATATATTAATACCTTCAAACGACCAGTATGAATATAATCTGGGGCTTAGAATCGACGTTGGCGAATCGGGTCTGGCAATACGTCACCGGCATAGCAATTACCCATTATGGGCATTATGTGAGGAATTAGTCAATTAAGATGCGGCTCTATCCCAATTCGCGAGCCTGGAATGCCTTCGGGATTATACGGACGCCAAACCGCTGCTGTGTCGGTGACGTTACAGTGACGGTTCGTCAAAATGTCACAGACAGACAAACTAATTTGATAAAAGTATTTGAATTTTAATACTATCCAATGGCTTCATGAAACACCCTCAGGATAAACAATTCGTGGTTCTGGAATACTGTTTGATCCGTGGATGTAGGTAGACTTACCTTTTTACCAAGTTCCTTGGAAATATTGAACTTGAAGAGGTGATTCAGCTAAATGTTTTAAACAAATACCAGATTCCTAGTCACGACCTATCAATCGGGAGAAATGACCGAATTCAAAATAGGATGCAGACGTATCTTTCGTAGCGGTAATGTGTCTTACGTCTTTTCCTAATGTCCCACTGACAGTTCTCGTCAGGTCTGTATACTTTGGCAAGTTTATCTGAAGCCGTGAAAGGAATGCAGTCGAAATCATTCGATATTGCCACGTTTAACTATGAAAAAGCCAAAGTGCTAAGTATGCAGTGATAATAATTATAAAAGGGACTTTTTATTATCAACAATATTAACAATATGATTAAACGTTAAATCTTTTTCCTTGGATTTTGTCTATTAACATTATTTTTCCAATTTATGAATATTAAAAGATGAACACTTTCCAAAATTTGCGATGGGCTTCTTCAAGCTCTGGCAGCGTTGCCAGTGGCGTTGGTATTGTTAATGACATTTGTATTTTCAGTTTCACTTGGTAAAATAGGTACCGTACGCCATTTGCACGTTTATGTCAGCTAGGCGCCATGTTTCCTCGCCTATTACCGATGCCCCGTAGTTTCAGATAAACTATACTCTGTTGTTTACGGTCAATTATTATTTATGAAAAGGGAATATTAATCTTATTGTTATATTTATTTAAATAATACAAAAATATGCTAGATACACGGAAAAACATCAGCATTTTGAAAGTTCTCAAGTATTTTCAGTTAAAACAAGAAGCTGGTAATTATTAATTTCATAGACTTTTCGAATTTGGCTGAATTTAACCTAATTCGGTTATGAATATTCTTATTAGAAATATAAACTTCTAGAACTAGAGCACCTCGGGAAGGATTTCTCCAATAAGGACCTAGTGAAAAGACTGTAAAGCATGATAAGGACTACTGTACAATCAACTTTTCACATAATCGGTACAACCAAGAGGACAAAAATCCCCAAAAACTGACGTGCCGAAGATTCAAATCCTCTAAAAATAAATTCATGTTCTCCGTCACTGACGCCTGCAATTATTGGTTAACTTCTCAACTTAAGCTCCTGTACAACAATAAACTACAGCTGAAGTTATTTTTTAAATAAAACAAAAATAGTAATAAATATATTATAGAATTTGTTCCCTGTTAAAAATAGATGAGTACGCCACTTTCGATTCATCATAGATTCGGAATGGTGATGAAGGCGAAGGGGTCGACAGATCGAAATGAAGTATTTCACTTTATGTTCGAAAAGGAATGCATTTGTGATTAAATAATTTATATTGAGTTGGGTTCTTAAAGGGATTCTTTCAAAATACCTTCTTAAAAAAATAGATTTGTGGCTATAAGTTATTTAACTAATTTTCTTTTAGAAAAATACGAGTTTATGTAATGTTTTCATTACACTAAACTAGATTATTAAGTTTGAAAATGTATTTAAGGCAGTAGTTATGCCGACTATGCCGCCTGGCCGTAGAATATCGTTACGTTATATCTCAAAAACGCTTAAGTTTGGGTATAGGAGAATGGATAAATTTCCTTTATTTTTGACAGTAGATTTGAATAAAAAAGTTCCATAAAAAAATTGAGATATTTGAAATTTGAAAAGTTGAATTCATCACTTTTTTATGAACCCTGTATGCAATAAAGCAGTTTGGCATATGTTACCTGGTCCTTCCAAACAAACAGCTTTTTTTGGCGTTGGGTCTGCAATTGTAAGACACATTCTCGAAAGGTACGTCTGCATCCTATTTTGAATGTTGTAATTTCTCCCGATCAACTAATCAAATTTTTTAAGTCAAAGATTAGAGTTAACGCTTGTAATACATTTAAATGGTTCATCTTTGTGATATTTTAATAAGGATTAATCACAGACCTGCCTTTTTTCCATTTCTTCCAACGTAATGTGTTAGAAGGACATTAACAAACGATGACGCACAACAAAAAGGTTATTATATGAACTCTACCAATTTTCATATAAATGTCTTAGGTAATTTTTAATATACGGAGTATTCCAATAAAAACTATCCATTGGTTCAAGAGGACAGTGGAAAGTGTGTTGGAAGAAATTGAGGAGGCTATTCCCCATCCCATAGATAAAGCGTGTGGTAGTTAGGTAGTTTCAGTAGAAAAACTGTAAAACATAACCTCCAAAGGTTCCGAAGGTTTTCTTTTTCTTTTCATATGACATAGAACATCATATATACTATCCTCGTTCTTTAAGGGTGTGCCATACTATAGTTGATTTTCATACCATTGCAACAAAACTTAATACATGGATACGTAGACAAAGCCTAGTGTTGGATTGGCCACGTAGATCACCCGATTTGGCCAACCTAGACCTTTTTTCATGGGGATATCTGAAAACCAAAATTTATGCTACTCAGCCAGATGATTTATAGTTTGGCAAGTTTATTTGAAGTTAAAGGACATCGGTAAGAGGGGAGGAAATATGGCGCATACGTACAAATGGCGTACGGTACCTATTTCACCAAGTAAAATTGAAAATACAAAGGTAACTGACAATACCAACGCCACTGGATAAATCAATATCAGTCAATTGACGAAGTGAGAGAGAAGAACACACGCACACATGCACGCGCACACGCAATAAGAAGTCAGCTTCAATTATATAATTCGAGGGTGAGGTGAAGAAGCCCGTAACAAATTTGGAAAAGTGCCCACCTTTAATATTTATTCATAAATGGAAAAAATAATGTTAATAGAAAAAATCCAAGGAAATAAGCACATTAAAGAATTGACGTTTAATCATATTGTTAATAATAAAAAGTCCCTTTTCTAATTATTATCACTACATACTTAGCACTTTAGCTTTTTCATACTTAAACGTGGCAATATCGAATGTTTTCGATTGCATTCCTTTCACAGCTTCAGATAAACTTGATAAAGTCAGCGCATTATTCAAAATGATGACAAATAACCCCATAAATGTTACATTATGCTCGAAACTCATTTGAGGCGCGATTGTATCATTGTATGGAAACCAAATCGATCACCTTATAAAATTTAGTATTGTTTTGCTGATTTGTTACGAATTAAAATGGTATATATATATATATATATATATATATATATATATATATATATATATATATATATA
>CAJUYG010003726.1:0-19835 GCA_910591675.1 Galerucella calmariensis | reverse complement strand
TTGTAACAGTTGTGCACGGGAAATGAAAACAGATGTTAATGAATACTGATGTTAATGGTTTGGCTTAAGTAGGTAAGTCCCTGATAAAAAAAAGATTAGTTCAGTGGAAAGGTCAAATTATAATTATCGGTAATTGTTTTTGTTATTCTTGACGTAAAAACATATCTTTGTTGATATCGTGGAAATAAAATTGGATTTTCCTTTTTTTTATCTTCTGTGTGTTCCTTGTGGTGTATTCATTATTCTTCTGTTCCCTATCTGTCACTATTAGAAAATTCCACAACTAGACAATCAATAATACTTTTTGCACGATCAATATTTTTTTTAATTCAGGCAGAGATACTAAATTGATTGCATATTTAAAATCGAGATATTTCACTTGTGAATTTAATTTCCCTGATTTTCAAAACTAACCCACCTGGTCAAGTAGATCAACAAGATTTGATTAAACTTATCTGTGTAACTATCTTGTTCATGTGTTCGAATATTGAATGTATGACTGATTGGCAAGTATATTCATCATTTCTGGAAAGCTTGTTTGTATTAGGTAATTCGAAAAGCACTCGAATAATCTTTCAAATCACTTGGAATTCTTTAATGTTCCCTCAAAAAGATTCGAGTTGTCGTAACATATTATAAGCTCCAAAATAAACTTACAAAATAGTAAATATGGAGTCAGTGGATTGTCTAGTGTTCAACCATGCTTTGAAATTCAACAGCTGCTCACAGAATTGGCCCTACAGTGATAAAAAAAGGACCATATTAAAACGAGCACAAAAAATTCATTTAACATTTTTATTAGAAAGTGGCTGAAAGTTGAACACCAGTAAGTAGAGAATTGTGTAGATATTTTCCTACTGTACATTATATAAAAACTCTGAAATGAGCGCCTTAAAAGGTAAGGCCCCATGTGTACGACGTGCGAAGTCTGAATTACGGTTAGTAAAAAAATATTCGTGTGGAAAATTGTAGCGTCTCCATACGTACGAGAATCGCATGGAAAAGTATCGCATTTTGTAATGAATTTTGTGGCATAATAACGTTGATGGGTGGTAAATTCTGTCACGCATTACAAGAGGTTGTGAATTTTGTACAAAACAGAATTCTTAGCGAGGAACATGTGTTTTGGAACACTAGGTACTCTCCAAAATGAAATAGAAAGTAGAAAGATAACATCTTTGTTTAAATTAAGTTAAATTTAATTTAAATCATTTGTACCCGGCCTAATCTAATGATAAAGGACATTTATTATGAGAATGATTTGAAGATACATGAACAAATTACCTATAGCATTTTTTTATTTAAGTTATTAGATTGTTGCCAATATTAAACATTTTAAACAACAATCCAAATCAAAAATTATTATTAAAATCGAACATTAAAAAAGTAGGTAATGAAAAATACGGTTTTGTTCCATTTTAAGGTTACAAACAACTAGTTGAATGACAGAGATTGGACTCAAGCAAAATCTTAAAATTATTTTGTAGTGGCCCAATTTTTTTTATCTAAATATTTCCCGCCATTGAAATTCAAACACCACAGCCAAAAGGAAAGTTTCAGCATTTTGGAATTTTGCAATTCCGGATGGATGGGGACTAACTTTTATGTTTGTACGTTTAATATTTTCCAAACAGGAAAATTTTCCTATGACCACTTTACTTAACACTAAGGAATGAGTATCATGAAAAGGTCCTTAAGCGGGCTAGGAAAAAACGTTGCGTTGGATTAAAAGATGGACTGGTTGAACATATTAATCAATTTTTCTCTCCACAATAAGTTAAAATATTCGCTCAATTCAAGCTTCAAGTCCCCTGTAGATGTAGATGGAGAACGGAAAAGATAGGAGGTACCCTCTGGACCCCTCAGAGGGGACGAGTCTGGGCAAGTGGGAGGAAGGAGAAAGCAGACCGCGGAAAGTAAAAATGTTAAGGATGAATGTTACAGATGAATCTAGTGGAGAGCATGATTGGGAAAGAGAAGGCATATGAGAGGTAGGAGTGATAGAAGGGAGTAGATGACGGAGAGTGTGTGAGGGACCGCCGTCCGCCTTGAAGCATTTCCTTGGGGATGAGTCCAACACTGTCTGGGTACTGGTTAGGACCCAGTTTTCCATCTCAGTATCTCAGTTCGAGAAAAAAAAAGGTAGAACGTGTCGTGGGACACATGGTAGGAACTTTAGTTCCTTTTAAGCAAAAATTATGTAATACATCTAACGTAATAGATGAACGATTTGCTCGAGTAGTAAGGATACCAGACTCTCATGCAGTAACCCGGGTTGTTCGATTCCCGTGAGGAAGTTTTTTTTTATTTAAATTTTATATTTAAATAATTATTCTGCTTGTTATTGATAACGACAACAGGTAGACGTTTTAAATATTTAGCAGAATATTCAATATTATAGTTAATGGTACGATACCTCTCATGAGGGAGTCCGACTGGCAACACTGGCTACTAATAACAGCATCGTATATTTAAAAAAGGAAAACGTAGCATTATACAAACTGGACATTCAAGAACTGTACGTTTACCACAAAATTAGTGGAAACATAAAATTGAATTGTTAAATTTTTAATTTGAAGTTATATTACAGTTTATAGAAATTTTTATTTTCTAGATTTTTTCTCAAGTGGGTCGTAGAAAAAATATGCTGCTCAACTCGTGTGGATTGTCCATATCGCACTTGAACTTCGTCCTCGTGCGATATGGCCATCATATCCACACTAGTTGCACAAACTACTATTTCTTTCAAAATATGCCCTTTTACATCTAAAAACAACCCTCCCAATGTCAAATCAATTTATCCATCCATTTTAAAGTTATCGAATTAAAGCATTCAAGTTTTCAGAATTTCAACACCCTGTATTTCGAAAAGTAAATGTGCTAGACCCCTCAATCGCGCAAAAATAACTATGGAAATAATAGTAAAAATTAATCCGAACAAATTCAAGTAGATCACCAGCACTGCGAATACCAGCTTTGCATATAATTTTAATATAGCATCGGTCGTTCAGTCGTAGAATGCTCGCCTTCCACGCGGGCGGCCCGGGTTCGAATCCCGGCCGGAGCATATGAATCGCTGCTTCGTAAACGAGAGAGAGACTAAGGAGAGAGCACAAGCACGCAAGCAACGCACATAACGAAGCAACGTCACATAACGTAGCGTAACGTAACGCGTAACGGTCAGATCTTTTGCGTCGCGACCCCTGGTCGCTCAAACATAACCTGACGTAAAGAACTAAAGTCCAAAAAAAAAGTCTAAGGTAGATATAATTTGTCGTACATCACAAATATCTGTAGTTAGTGGTTTCGAAAGTTGAAATGACACTTAAAACTGTCCACCTTTCCCAAATTCACAACATAAATTTAACATAAATCCACTTACAAGCAAATTAATCTTCTGCACTGCAAAGTACCTTGAGGCATCTAGGGCAACATGCACCTGGAAGGGTTTCGAGATGTTCACCTCGTCCACAAGCTGGTGGACGGGAACAGCGCACTAACTTACAGTCTTGTCGATTTGGACAGGAGAACGGAACAACTTCAACGCATTCAGTATCCGTTGAAAATGCGCAATAAATAAACGTAGCGAAAAAAATTAAGATTAACAACTTCATGATGTTACTTAAAAAAAACGGAAACTGGCTGATTAAATCGAATCAGTCGTTTACCAGCAGTATTTCAATGTATGCATATTTATAGTTGGTGTGTATTATTACATTAATCACACATGAAAGTTAGTGGGGGGCAAGGAGTTGAGTGAACTTGTTTATGAATAATTAATTGTAATAAAACATATAAACAGGGATTATATGCAATATATGTCAAAAACATCTCTTTAGTCACGAGTTTCCTCAGGCACGGGTGATTAAAGATGTTTTCCTACAACCACTATGCAAAACACGTTTTTCTTCACAAATTTTCATACGCAAAGCAAGCCTTTTTCAATTCTTTTGATAACCGTTGGAAAAGTAATGCGAAAAGTACACGGTATGGACTTTTAGGCACCAAATTGTCAAATAAATGACTTGTCAACTTTTTTTGACAACTCAACCTAAAATATTGAATTTCTTATCGGTGTACAATTTTTAAATTTAAACCAAAAGTATGTAAACTATTTATTTCATTATTTATTTTAATTTATTAATTTATTATTAAATCATTAACCTATTAAGCATTATTTCAGGAATTATGAACCATGAGATCAAAATAATTCATCTTTCGAGTTGTCCAATTCGGACATTTAAAATACTCCTCCAGATATTATCGCAAAGGCTCGAGCTGCAACCGAAATTTTGTTACCTGAGGTTTCATTACAAAATTGTTCAAATTTTAAAATTAATTATACATTCAACTAATTTTTCTATTTATTATCATATTGTAAGTTCTTTCTGTTCAAAGTTTAAATAAAATAACTATATAAATTACTATACAAGGAGTATAGTAATTTATTGTGTAGGTTGTGTAGGTACAACTTATACGCAAACTTCTGCGCTAGTGGGAAAAGTGACGCTTTGCGCAATAATTGTACAAGCTACTATTTCCTAAGATCACTCACTACCCAAAGTAGGCTTTTGAATTCTCAAATCTAACCGCAAAGTTGATGTTTTCCGAGAGCTGTCATAATTTGACATTATTGGCACTCTTAAGCAGAAAGTAACTTAGGCGCACGCCCAATTTTATTTATAGATGAAAAAGAGCTAGTAGTTATTTTTATACAAACTGTCAAATAAATAAATATTTTAGTTGGTTTTCTAATATGTTAAAGCATCCAACAGTATTTTCCGTAATAATTTAATGAGAAATAAGTAAATCTAAGAAATATCTAACAGCAATGTAATAAGTGTTGCCTACGTACACGAAACTGCAATCTGGAAACTGCTAAGTACAAATTAATTTTATTTTGGTGTGATCGTAGAAAAAATCTTGTGTGTATTTCGAGCAGAAAGTCCTTTGGTAGCCTCGACAAATTGTCTGTCTCGACGGCCAAAGTACTATACTTTCTGCTCTTGATACACAAATAGCTATTTTCTACTAGCGTGCGGAAAAGTACTCTATTCCGCACTCTTTTTATTGTGGAAAAAGTCACTTTTCCGCACTAGTGCGGAAAGTAAATTTGTTAAGCTCTTGGGGAGTATACTGACATTCGAATATTTAATATATATATTTGTATGGTTGTAGTTCACCAAATGACTGAGAAATTAAGAAATTTATTAGAATTCTGCTATAAGTTTTAATAAAAAAAACGATTTTTTCTACTAACGTGCGGAAAGTGAATCTTTTCCGCACTAAAAAGCGTGCGGAAAAGTAAATTTGTCAAGTTTTTGGGGAGTATACTGACATTTGAATATTTAAAATACATATTTGTATGATTGTAGTTTACCAAATGACTGAAAAATTGATAAATTTATTATAATTCTGCTATAATTTTCAATAAAAAAAAACTTATTTTTTAATCATTTTTAAATGGCCTTGGTATAAGCCTCATTGAATGAATGTCAAATAATAATAATCAGTTTGTTGATATGTATTTAATAGGAAATGTTTCTTTATGTTAACTTTTGAGCTTATTTCCGCATGCTAGTAGAAAAAATAGTGTACCTAACACGTGCGTAAAGTGACTTTTCCGCACTAGTTAGGTAAACTACTATTTTCAATAACTTTCCATTGGCCATGGTATAAGATTCATCAAATGGATGTCTTTATTTATTTATTCATTTACAATATCCTACGGGATATACCCAATTTACAGGATAAGGTTATTAGTAGATGGATAAATAACACGATAATTTACAAAAAACTATTACAATATACAGTGTGGAAACCACCTATGGAATAAAATTCTTTAAGTCATTATTTTAGAAAATTATAAAAAATGCCAAGGCACGTCAACTTTTCAATTGAGTTGTGCGTTATGTGAACATAAATTTAAATGTACAGGGTGATTCACGCAAGTATGCCATAGTCGGTGTTGTTTTTTTTAATGAAACACTCTGTATATTCGCATATGTACATTGTACATTGTACACCGATAAGAAATTCAATATTTCAGGTTGAGTTGTCAAAAAAAGTTGACAGGTCATTTATTTGACAATTTGGTGCCGAAAAGTCAATACCGTGTACTTTTCGCATTACTTTTCCAACGGTTATCAAAAGGATTGAAAAAGGCTTGCTTTGCGTATGAAAATTTGTGAGGAAGAGCGTGTTTTGCATAGTGGTTGTAGGAAAACATCTTTAATCACCCGTGCCTGAGAAAACTCGTGATTAAAGAGGCATATTTTGCATATAATCCCTGTTTATATGTTTTATTACAATTAATTATTCATAAACAAGTTCACTCAACTCCTTCCCCCCACTAAGTTTCATGTGTGATTAATGTAATAATACACACCAACTATAAATATGCATACATTGAAATACTGCTGGTAAACGACTGATTCGATTTGATCAGCCTTTTTCCGTTTTTTTTAAGAAACAACATGAAGTTGTTAATCTTAATTTTTTTCGCTACGTTTATTTATTGCGCATTTTCAACGGATACTGAATGCGTTGAAGTTGTTCCGTTCTCCTGTCCAAATCGACAAGACTGTAAGTTAGTGCGCTGTTCCCGTCCACCAGCTTGTGGACGAGGTGAACATCTCGAAACCCTTCCAGGTGCATGTTGCCCTAGATGCCTCAAGGTACTTTGCAGTGCAGAAGATTAATTTGCTTGTAAGTGAATTTATGTTAAATTTATGCTGTGAATTTGGGAAAGGTGGACAGTTTTAAGTGTCATTTCAACTTTCGAAACCACTAACTACAGATATTTGTGATGTACGACAAATTATATCTACCTTGGACTTTTTTTTGGAACTTTACTTCTTTACGTTAGGTTATGTTTGAGTGGCCAGGGGTCGCGACGCAAAAGATCTGACCGTTACGCGTTACGCTACGTTATGTTACGTTGTTTCGTTATGTGCGTTGCTTGCGTGCTTGTGCTCTCTCCTTAGTCTCTCTCTCGTTTACGAAGCAGCGATTCATATGAGGATACCCCCTTACATCACATTCAGCATCGGTGAAGGGGGAGGAAAAATCTTAGCTCACTTCGAAGTGAGTAAATAAAAAAGAACGCGCACATTACCGATGTGAGCTGAGATTAACTGAGATCTCAGTCAAAAAGAACACACCTAATGTAGACCATTTCGAGAGGATTAATACTCCAAATATGATACGGACAGTGATAAAAATGTTTGAATAAAATAATAATTGAATGTTTACAAAAAGAATGTCGAAACTTTATTAAAATAAAATGAAATCTTGTTAGATTTTTATTTACTGAAAATTGTTTGTATGGATTCCCCCATTTTTCAAATTGAAATAATATTATGCAAGCATTATTTAAATTGCAAAGTTGCTAGAAAATATCAACAAATAAAAAGGTTATTTTGTTTTCAACAGATAAGAGATTATAAATCCAGTATTGTATTGAAATTTATAACTATAAATAATTTATACTGAGAAACGTAAATAATCACCATACTTGAACTTTTATACTTAATGGTTGTAATTTCATATTTGATACTGCTTTCAATTAGGAATAGCAACTTCGTGACATTATTCTGTATTGTAAAACATGAAGGTACTTTACTCCGAGTGAATTTCTATTTTTTGATAAACCTCGTATATGCCAATAAAAATTGATATCTGATGGTGGCATTCCAAGTTATGAACCATGAAGTACTTCTTATCAAGAATAATTTTATCTCCATAAACCCGATAATAAAAAAGTTTTCCACGTGGTTCTAACTTAAGTAGACAGAATGTATAAATATCCCCTGCGAGTGACGCCGTATCATTCTTTTTTTACACGTATCCACCAATGCTTATCGAATTATGGAAGATTACAAAAGAATTCAAACAACACGAATCCTTTCGGAGGTCCATTCATAGTAGATCATATCTCTGGCAAAATGTGAAATGAAATATTTCATTTTGACATTCCAACGATATGATAGTCTACTAGAAATGGAATCCAGTGAAGTGCACGTTCCAGGAACGGTTTTTATTGGGATAGCGCGTTTTTTTCGCTTATATTGGAAATGTTGTTAATAAAACGCGTTTCTTGATAGTTTTTTTGTGTATGAATATTTAAGTTTTTGAAATATGTATACTCAGTTTTGTGATTTTGTGTATTGAAATGTGTATCGATTAACAACTATTCAAATTATAAAAGATAAGAAAACCTGGATAAAAACTTATAATGCTATCCTGATAACGCAGGTAATTGATTATGGCAAATTTCTCTTTCTAACATTGGTAACCAAATTTGACTGCATTCGGCTGAAATACTAGCTACACATTTATCTGCATTTAGTTGTATTAAAGCACTTTCTTTGATTTTCCGTCTTCTATTATTGGGTTCTTTTAATATTATTTTTGATGAATCCCATTGAATTTGATGACCCTCTTCCCAAGCATGTTTGCAAATAGCTGACTTAAGGAATTCCCTATCTTTGATATATTTTTTGTGTTCGTTTATTCGTACTTTCTATGGTCTAGATGTTTCACATAAATAAAATTTGTCGCATTCACATGATATTTGATATGTGCAGTTTTTTGAAGATTGTTCTTCATTCTTTGGTTTCGTTTTTGTTAGTATTGATCTCAATGTATTATTCGATTTAAAACTAGTATAATATTGTAGATGCACTACTTATGAAATGTTTTTTCAGTTAATGAGTTGATTGGAATTATATGGTAATATTTAATTTGACCACATTCTCTACCTTAATGGAATTTCTCACACAACTTTTCTCCAAAATGCTTACTCTTATCTACTCAAGAACACTCCACTCAATATTAGACTAAACATAGATTTCAGTCAGATTTCTAGGCAATATATAGAGGCAAATTATCCCAATCATTGTATTTGTGGAGAAGAGCCCAACACTGGCCTCCACTTTTTCCATAATAAAACCCACGCTATTTCTGGTTGTGGGGCAGTTTACAACAGACAGATACTTGATATCAATTATTTGAATAATCGAATTGGAATGGGAAGAGAAATACGCTCCAAATATTTGAATATGTTCAAGTATCTGAGCTGGAGTCGATCATTTCCAACATTCATCATAAATCGTATTTTATCATTGCATTTTTCAAAAAAACAAAGCTCTATGATTTTAGCACCACATCGTCAGCAGTCATCGAAATCATTCTGGATCTTCCTCCTCTACATATATTTCTGGATAGCTGGCCAACATAATGAATAGCGCTAATGCGCAAGGAGGGTTATATGAAGTGTATCAGATTGCTGGTGACACTGAAAATCACAATATTCAAAGAGTGGCCATTTACATAACTACAACCGTGAACTTTGACCTGACCCAATATTAAATGGAGATGACTTGGTCCTTCGTGAAAAGGATCTTCAAAAAGATTTACTCGTTGCTCAAAACAATCGAAGACCTGGGACAGAAATATCAAATATCCCTGCATATTCAAAGGATATTCACGCCATTGATTATTGAGTGCAGAGATTAGAGGAAACCAATCTCGCACATGGAACAATGAAGAAGTGGTCTTCTCGAATAGCCAAGCGGCTTCAAAAACACTTAGCTCGCACCGTGCAACGTTAAAATTATTCTTAAACTACCGAAAGGACTTTTTAATACTCAACAAAGTATTGAGATACCTAGCCCATCTGGTGTGGATGGCAATGGAAAGGCAGACTTCCATGCAAGTGAGAAAGGTATTGCAGATTATTGTATGGGACTAGGACCTACAATTGGAATCTAATCAAGTTTTGAGGAACAAACATAAATAACTGGAGAGCAAACATAATTTCAGTTTTATCAGTAGCAAGAGCATACTCACAATGAGTACCAAAATGATTGGTTGAAACAAAATACCGCAAACTACCCAAGGACAGCAAAAAAATTCTTGACTATAACCTTGCTAACCTTCATTCTGCAACAGAAGTTCTGGCCTAGCATTGTCAACTAAACGAACATCTCAATAAAATGTGTCTGATAACGTGATAACATCCTTATGTAGAGACATTTATATAAGTTTGAAGTTTGCTATTTTTGAATATATGTTGGAGCCAAATGGAAGACTTTCCTATTATTGTATAGTATATTGTGCAACTAGTGGGGAAAGTTCAACTTTTCTCACGAGTGCCTCAAACACAAGAGTGGAAAATGGACGCCACCAGGGACCCGAAAAAGCTTTGCCGGTCCCTGACGTCCATTTTGTTTTCATTTTCCCAATCGCTCTTTTATAATACAATCTACCTTGATTTCGTTACCCGCGCATCGAGTCGCTGCGGTCGCGAGAACTACAAGACTTTTTACATAAGCAGAATGGAATAAAATACTTCAAAATATTATAAATCACCTTTCACTTCAACATTTTGCCCTTAATGTCTATAAATATCATCGATTATCCTAGTATATTAACTTTAAAGTCAATAAAAATGAAAATGTACAAAATCGATCATACATTGGTTAATGTGATTCTGGCTTCTGTTTGTCAAAGTGAGAGTGTCAAAGTAAAAAATTAAAATTGTTAATGGCGAGGCAAGGGTGAGTAGGATTTAGGATTAGTTTAGGTTTAAATTTATTTAAGATTTTAGTTTTAATAAAGGAAATAAAAATAAGTGAACCTTTAAAATGTCATCACCAGGTAGATTTCGTTATGGTTGTATTGCGAAAAATTGCAACAGTAAATATTTTTGGCCACTTCGCAATTTGGAATTTAAAAACAAAATATTTTTCAAATTTCATTCTGACACTAATCAAAGGGAACAGTGGTGCAAGATTTTAGAACTTCATCCTTCCACATCCAAAGATAAAAGGTTATGTGAAGATCATTTTGATAATAATGCATTTACAAGTTCATTACGCGAAAAACTTATTAAATTTGCTTTACCTTCGCAACCCTTACATCAGTCACCACCACCAAATAGTTTAGCTTCTGCCAGGAACTACAACACAAATTGTGAAGTAGATGACTGTTTTTCATTAGATAACCTAAATTCTTTTTTAAATTCTCATAATGAACCAAAACCAAACTCTAATATGAATTGGAAAATATTGAATTCTCGTTTTTAGATTCAGAATGATTCAAATTTTGATACTCAGGCAATAAGCTATGTTTCTGGTTTTGTTGTTCAAAAAATTACAACTTTCAATTGTGAAAAATGCAAGGCTAATTTGCAGACATACATTTTAGATACTCACCATAGTTTTACTTCCTTTAAAGAAAATGATGATAAAACACGTCTGATTTATGTACAAAGGGAAGTTATTGAATTTCTTTCAACGCTGCATGACATTGTATACAATATTTTACCAATTTTAGGTCATGTAGAAAATATTATTGAGAAAATTGAACTCTTTTCAAAAGGTCATATTAATTTTGTACGTATTTTGTACGTATTTTCTCAGCTCATAAAAGTTTCCGTCCCCTTAATCATTAAAAAATATTATAATGATGATACGAGGACTAGCAAACAAAAATAATTCTTTTTTCTTTGTAACTTAGTGTACTGCGTTTAATTTTTCTTTGTTTCAGACCTATTCCTATCTTCATGGAAATGGGGGATCCAGTTTCTAACTCCTTTTTATTAAAATATTTGTTGTTTTTGTCAATAATTTTAAAATATGTGATATTGGATAATTATAGGATAGAATACTCGTGTTAACTAGTTTAAACAAATATATTATAGAATAAGAATTTAACTAATGTACCGGGTAGTCCAATAAGCCGATCTCTCGGGTATATATCAGAAACTATTCATGTTATAACTTTAGGAAAAAAAAAATTACTCAGGAAAAGTGGACAAGAAAAATTGTTGGAAATTACTTTCAAGTTTTTAGGCTATCCGCTAGGGGGCGTAACCTGTGAAGAAAAATTTAAAAACTAGTTTTTTGTGAAATATGCCCAATTATACCCAGTGAAAAATAGGTAAACTGAAAAAAGGCCTAAATTTCGCACACATTTGTTCAAGTACTTTTTATTCTATTTTTACAAATAAAGGGTGGGGGAAAGTGGGAAAGTGTCTGTGGATAAATACCTATAACTTTGGTTTGAATCAACCGATTCTAATGAAATTAGTGTCAATAGAAAAAGTGTTAAGGAATTAATTACATCTACTATGTAACAATGAGATTTAGTTTTAATTGTCATAGGTAGAGGGTACTTTCGAATGAAAAATATTAAAATTTGTTTTCCTTAAGAATGTTTAATGGAAACACCTAATTATTGTAAATTATAATGGAACTGGATTAAATTCTCAACAAAACGGCGCTAACCGCATGTTGAAAGCTTTTGTTGAACTCGAGATATAAATAAAAACTATAACATAAGTGAGTATAGTATTGACACCCTGTATTATAACTTAAAATTAAAAAAGGAAAGATCATACATATATCTTGGTCATTAAAACTTGATGTCCAATTAAATGTTCAAATTGTTTTTCATCGTTTTCCACACAAATATGTAATCTAGCACGCTTTGACATATCTGTTGCTTAAATTTCAGCTGTTGATATACTATTGATAGCGTTTTTAATGCGCTGTTGCATGTCGTCTCGCGTGGTTGGTGAGTTTGGTACGCTAAATCCTTCAATCTTCCCCACAGATAAAAGTCCAGACATGTTAAGTCTGGAGATCTAGCTGGCCCTGAAAATATACTTACCCTTCCAATCCTTCCATTTGGATAGCTTACATTCAAATAATCTCTAAATCGTCTGGAAAAGTGCGCAGGACACCCGTCATGCTGTAATATCATACCTCATGTTTGTAAGAGAATCTCTCAATAAAACAGACAACCAATTATCCAGAATATCCAAATATGTATCGTCATTTGAAGTTCCAAGAAATATGAACCTGCCATCTTTACGTCAACTATTCTACACCAAACATTAGGACTCCATCTACCTTGAAGTTGCACTTTCTCTACCCAGTGCGGATTTTCTTCAGACCAATTATTATTATTATGCATTCATGCACCCGCACTATTAAGCGTAGCCTCGCCTCCCACAAATTTTTTGACATGATACGCGGTTGTTCTTCTAGCAGATTTAACAATTGCAGTAACCTGACATTGAAGCAGCATTTAATTGGACATTAAGTCTTAATGATCGAAATTTATGTATGATCTTTCTTTTACATATTTAATTTGAAGTTATAATACAGAGTGAGTCAATACTATACTTACTTATGTTTATGCGTTTTTATTTATATCTTGACTTCGACAATAGCTATCAACATGCGGTTTGCGCCATTTTGTTGAGAATTTAATCCAGTTCCATTATAATTCACAATAATTAGGTGTTTCCATTGAACATTCTTGAGGAAAACAAATTTTAATTTTTTTCATTCGAATGTACCCTCTACCTATGACAATTGAAACTAAATTCCATTGTTTTATAGTAGGTGTAATTAATTCATCTACACTCTTTCTATTGACACTAATTTCGTTAAAATCGGTTGATTCAAACCAAAGTTATAGGTATTTATCCACAAACACTTTCCCACTTTCCCCCACCAATTATTTGGAAAAATAGAATAAAAAGTAATTAAACAAATTTGTGCGAAATTTAGGCTTTTTTTTAGTTTACTTATTTAACACTGGGTATAATTGGGCATATTTCACAAAAAACTGGTTTTTAAATTTTTCTTTACAGGTTACGCCCCCTAGCGGTTAACCTAGAAACTTGAAATTAATTCCCAGCAATTTCTTTTGTCCACTTTTCCTAAGGAATTTTTTCTCATAACGTTATAACATGAATAGTTTCTGATATATAGCCGAGAGATCGGCTTATTGGACCACCCGGTACAATTTTGAGTGATATTAAAATATTTTTGTTTAATAACAAGTAATATTTGTGATAGTTTTTTTTAAATGTAACTGTGATAATTAATTCCAAAGATAAAATAAGAACTTTGAAAGTTAATAATGTATATAGAATAACAGTCTTATGTTTAATAAACAAATATTTTAGCAACTCTCATTATATTATATTTCTCTATGCTATTGACGTTCTCAAAATTAGTCGAAATCATGCATTAATGCATTATTTACAATAATGAACGATTTTTCTAAAGGCAACCCAACGTACATCTTATACATTATATTTATATTGACAGTTACTTGTGGTGTAGGCAACCAAACATTCATTTCAATGTCAGTATTTATTTTTGACAGTATACTTTGGCAAGTTTATCTGAAACCGTGAAAGGAATGCAGTCGAAAACGTTCGACATTGCCACGTTTAACTATAAAAAAATAGAAGAACTGATTATGTAGTGATAATAATTATAAATGGGTCTTTTTATTATTTGCAATATTAAAAATATGATTAAACGTTAATTTTATAATGTACTTGTTTCCTTGGATTTATTCTATTAACATTATTTTCCAATTTATGAATATTAAAAGAGAACACTTTTCCAAATTTGTTATGGGATTCTTAAAGCTCTGGCAACGTTGTACGAAAACCATAATGACCACACCCTCCGATTACATAATTGGTGATTTTTATCGACCAGGTTACTTCTTATTGGAAAGCGCGTGCGTATGTTCTTCCCTCTCACTTCGTCAATTGACTGATATTGATTTATCCAGTGGTGTTCGTATTGTCAGTTACCTTTGTAATTTCAGTTTTACTTGGTAAAATAGGTACCGTACGCCATTTGTACGTTTGACAGATATACGCCATGTTTTTCCTCGCCTCTTACCGACGCCCCGTAGCTACAGATAAACTTGCCAAACTATACTTATCTATGAGACAAATGAATATTTTTAGTTTTTAAATATTGGGAAAAACTAATACAACTTATACAGTCGACGAAAAAGCTTTGTAACTAACACGAGTATCAAAAGGGCAATTAACAATCTCAAACATTAGCGCACTCGCTGTTAAATTATATCGATTGTTAATGGCCCTCATTAATCCACTTGTTGACTAAATGGCTCTATCAACTATTTTAGATGAATATTTTCTATATTCAAAAATATAACACATCGACAAATATTATAATATCTATTTCTGGAGGGGTGGAATCCATCAATTCTTCATCGGAGGACATTTTTCTTAATTCATTATTCGCGAACTTGATATACATCCTTTATCTGACATCTATTTATATTGGTGACGGTTGATAAATGTAATATTATAGGTGTCTTCAAAACGAAACAAAGATTTATTAATTTTGATCGGGATAATATGAGGGTGGTAAATAAAATAGTATACAAACCTCGGTAAGAAGTTTCATTCCTGTCTCGAGATAATCTAACCTAACCTAAACCTAACTAATCTCTCGACAGTAATGAAACTCCTCCCACCTCGGTGTGTGATATACTATTAAAGTTCATTAATTTATATTCGAAGTGATCCACCACATTTAAAATTATTCATCTCTTGATAGTAGGTACCTACCTAAAGTAACTATTACATTATCATGAAATATTCTGTTACTTTTGGGTACAGCTCTGTAATATCTGATACACACCTGTTATTTAAGGGATTGTGGCATTCCAATACTCTATGTACTTGTTGAAATAAACTATATATTATATTAACATATCTGTGTTGTTTTGGAGGATTTTTTTATTTATTTATTATTATCTATATTTTTTATTTATTCAGAGTAAAATGTTGTTTATTGCACTATTTAAATCGAAATTTCATATTAATAAAGGTCAATTATGATTTACTGAACACAAAATAATCAAATTATTGTTAATATAAACAAAATACTAGAATGATTCAATCTGATTTAATTTTAATCTGTGGTTATTCCTTCTGGTTTTCCTTTCCAAATTAAGGTAAGGTGTTTTCTTCCAATATAGAGGGACTCATCTGGAACAATAATTCTTATTATTCAACTCCCAATACTAAGTATCAGTTCAAATAATTTTATTGTTTGACAACAGAAGGACTAATAATAAAATACATTATATAATAAATGAAAAATCAATGCGGTAACAAAAAGGTCGGAAAGTGAGTATCGAGTTATATAAAAACTTAATGGTATAATAAAATACGTAAGAATGAACTTCAAATCGGTGCCACACAAAATAACTCGTTACACACCTCTTTTACTTCGGTAACAATTAATTAACGAAAGAACAACTTTCACAGCCTGGAACATCGGCGATGAGTTGAGAAGTTTGGAAGGTGAGATCCTCTTTCGTGGGACGACTGTCGACGAGATGACCTGGAGCAGCGTCTTGGTCTTTTCAAAACAGGTAGGGGTCGTTCGGTGCCGATGCAGCACTAAATAGCGTCCTGCATTTTTCGGGGTTGGTTGGATCTGGTGCCCCCCACCGATGGGGTACGGGGATCGTGTCGGTCACTTGGGCATTCCTCCGGCATTCCGCCTGCACACCTCCAACTAAGATCGTCCGTCAGGGTGATAAACTTCCTAGGTTCTATCTTCCTGCGTGGCCTGTTGGTCTCTGGCGGTTCATGTTGTGGATACGGTCGATGATACCACATTTCTTCCGCTGTCCGTATCATCTCCGGAATGTTGCCCGAACTCCATATCTTCCAAATATCACTGGCGGGGGTGGTACCGTGGACGTCGGAACGGCTGGTGGTTTCCAATTGAGAGCTAGTTGAATCAGTCGCCACTAGTACTCCTATCGGATAATCGGCATTAATCTATCAAGAAACAGAAGGGTAGTTGCCATTAACAGGGCTTTTTTGTATACGGTTTGAGTTTTCCAGATGCAACTAATGGTGATCAAGATGTCACCTTGGGAAAATGACGATTATATATTTATGGCAATAAGGATGAAGGGAAAATCAGGAATGTAATAAATAGTCCTAATACCGGAGTCAAAAGTTGTCGGAATCCAAAATACAGACGGCAATGTTTAAAGTATCGAAGAAATAATCACTCAGACCTTTCAGCAGTCATATATAAGGACCCGATGTGACTTCTGGGGACTTCACTTTTTCGGACGCAGATATTGCGCCATAACGGCGGCGATCTTTCACAGATGTCTATGCTATGGATTAAAAACGAAAAATGTTATTCAATGGCGGGTCTTAAATCTTTCACATGTAGGTATACCATTACACCATTTTCCTTTTCCGTCTCGTGACTCATATAGGCTAGTAAATATAGAGTTCAACCACGCACTACATCTCTTCTCCAGATTTTTTATGAGGTATGAGTATAAATTCACAAAATGTTGACAGATTCTGGTGTAGCTTGAGGCGCCATCTTAAAGAAACGTTTTCAGCCGTTATCTTGGGAACTCTCCACTTTAGGACAAAAGTCATTGAAGCCATTATTGTAGAGAATAAAATATCTCACCTCAACGTTTACTCTTCTGATATTAAAATCATAAATAAAATGAATTAATAAATTTTTCAAAATCAATTGATTCTCCAAGAATTTTGTTTAATGCTCTTTTTTCCAATGTACACACTGTTTGAGCTATAGGACGTTCAATGCTGGACTACCGGGTGTGAAGTCGAAAATTTATAGAGGGGGAAGGGGATTGTCGGGATGAGAGAAAGGTGTTTGATATGATGAGTCGACTGTTTGGGGAAGTTGTGAGCGGGGTCAGCGGTGGGCTACACAGGCTTGAGCATGTGGAGGTGGAGGTGCTGAAGAAGATGGTCGCGTGGGTGAGAGGGGAGGTGGTTATAGAGGCAAAGAAGGGAGTTGAGGTGAAGGGAATTCTGTAGGAAGTGTAAAGTCTGGTCAAATAGGAGAAAGGAGAGAGCAGACCGCGGGAAGAAAAAATGTTGAGGATAGAGGGAGGGAAATGCAGAGTAGCACAGGATGTTCTAGATAAGTAAGGTAATTTATAAGAGGAAATTGGATGTGTTGAGTGGATCTGAGGTAAATGCTAGATATGTGGAAAAGCGAGGATGGATAATGGAGAAGTGTTGACATCCAACCTGCTGGTGGCGCTAAATGATGGAATGTTTCCACCTTCGTGAGGGGTGACGGGAGTTCATCATTTATTGATATAACAGCGTGTGATGAATGGCTGAGGGAAAGAGTGAGTAGTTGGAGGGTACTGGAGGATGAGGAAAGCTTGAGTTAACATAGGTATGTGGAGAGGAATATGAGAAAAGATAAAATAAGAAGATAAGAAGAAGACTGAATTAGTGGAAGAATTGGGATAATAGTGGACGAAGGCCGAGGCATAAATAATGAGGAAGAAAGTAAGGGGGAGTTGGAAAACAGCCCATGAGGAAAGGCGTATGAGATAGCGGTGAAAAGAATGGGTGGAAATGGGTACGTGGAGCTAGAGAAAGATTGGGAGAAAGAGATTATAGAGAAATTGTTCACAGGGGTAGTAGGAGGTGTGAGGGACGGGATTCGGGAAGCCCAGAATACTAGAGGGATAGGCAAATGAGAGTGATAAGGCCGGTAGAGAAGTGGGAAGTGACGGAGAGGGGGAGAAATATTAAGGTAAGTAAAGCCACAGGGATAGATGATGGTGAAGAGACTGTTGGATGACAATGGGGAGTACTTTCTGCAAAAGTAAGGGCAGCATGGCTGGGGGAGATTAATAGGTAATGTGAAAGTACCGGGACAGTGGAAGAGGAGAGTATTTGGTAGGATGGTGAAGCAGAGAATGCTGTATGGCGCGAAAGTGTAGGGTGAAAAAGCAGGGGTGAATGCGAGGGTTAGACCACTCTTGCGGGTGCAGAGAGGGATACTCCTGAGGGAGGTGGAGACGTACAGTACAAAGGGTGGACTGGTAGCAGCGGTGCTGTCAAGGTCCTATCCATTGGACTTGATGGCTAGAGCCATACAGCAACGCTGGAGGGTTGCGACCAGAGATGGGATACAGGAATGGATGAATGTGGAAATGGAGAGAAGGTAGGATGAGTATGAGGGTGCGCTAAAAGGAGCAATTGGGAGCAAAAGAAATTGGGTAGACCGGAAATTCGGGAAAGTGAACTTCTTCTTGACGCAGGTGCTCACAGGGCATGGTTCGAGAATGGGTTACCTCCGCAAGATCGGGAAATGAGAAACTGTAGAGTGCGAGAGATGTGAAGTGGAGGATGATGTGGGACATGTGTTTAGATGTTGGAAGAACGAAGAAGTTCTGAAGAAGCTGGAAGGTAAACTGGAAGAGGCAGTGTATTGGGAAAATATGGTGGAGACTATTTTGAAGGTTGTGGAGGAATGGATGGAGATAAAGTGGCGTAGTAGAGAGCATGAATAGGAAAAGAGAAGAATTCGACATGGCATGTGAGAGGTAGGAGTGATAGAAGGGAGAAGATGACGGAGAGTGTGTGAGGGACCGTCGTCCATCTGGAAGTATTCTTGGGTAGTGATTCCAAGGCGGGAGTAGCGGCGAGTTTGAGGTGAGTTTGGTTGGCAGGCATTCCCGTGGGGATGAGTCCAGAGTCCAGCACTGTCTGGGTACTGGTTAAGGACCCATCCGAACATGAGTTTCACATCTAGGCCCGAAAAGAGAACATAATGGTACAAATTCAACAAATGAATGAAAAAAAATATCCTGGCTATTTTATTTTATTATATTTCATACAACTACAAAATATCCAGTGATATGATTTAATCCTGGTCTATTGAGTGATTATTATTCATTAAGCTTTAACCAGCTGCCATGATAAGTTGAAAAAAAACAGAAGTGGAATATTTTTCAAAGATTGATTCAACATTTTTTCAAGAGAAAACATATAAGAAGTGGAAATTTAAGTATCTTCTGTATGTTCCTTGTGGCATAACTTAATCTTTTTTCTCTTATGTTCTGCTCTTGCGAAATCCTCTCATTCTTTAAGACAATTAGTCTGTGTCTCAAAAAACTGTAAAAGTCGCTTATCAATTCCACTTTCCATCAATTCGATG
>CAJUYG010003725.1:1852-19840 GCA_910591675.1 Galerucella calmariensis | reverse complement strand
AATCGAAGTTTGTAAAGTGAAATCATCACTGTTGGGTAGTACATAAGTCACACGACGGAAGCTCAAAACATGGGCGTATTCATCATCGGGTGAGACGCATTTGACGTAGGAAACTGGAGATGTTAGTATAAGACCAAGATCATGAAGTGCTTTTTCAATTAGTGCATTGGGGATGGAAGGGCTGACGTTGGAAATTAGTATTCTTTTAGTGGGAGAGATAAGTCGCCGAATAGGAAACACATTGGAGTTGACTGTAACATTTTGGTTAGTTTTTAGGAGGTTGTCCACTTGTGTGGAAGAGGATAAGTAGATACAGATGCGGCCATGGGAAATTCTGGAAGCGAAGTGTACGTTTTTGGGCGAAACAATGCTGCCAATAGCTTTGATGTAGTCGAATAAGGCAGTATTAGGAATAGAGGGTAAAATGATGGCTTGGTCTCGAGATGGAAATGGCGTAGGGGGCAATTTTGTTGAGATGGCAGCGGCGTAAGATTTACTGTTTGAAGTGGTAGTTGGGGTATTTACATTGATTTGTTTTTCTGAAGTTGGGTTTGACATATTGTTGTGATCCTGGATACCAAAATCACGAACAATTAGTTGAAAAAAAAGAGAGAAAGTAGATTAAAACTAAATAGAAACTCAGATGTTAGCCTTACTCTTGATGACTGGCCTATTTATTTCTCACATAAATAAGTGAATGTTTCATATTCACCAAATTGTAGACAGTAACTGGAACTCTTCTTATCACATTTTGAGGATGATAAAAACTAACTCGTTTAAGAATGATTATAATTAAGAGGGGCCTCCTCACAGGTATACAAACTTCAAAACATAAACAAAAATCTAGTTATTTTTAAGTTCAAAATATTTACGATAGATGTCGCTAGTGGTATTAAATTGGCTTTAATTTAATAACTTTATTGACGATTCAAGCAAACTCATCTCCGGGTCAGCTGTTTCGATTAGAGATATTACCTACACAAAGTTTCGATGTTTTGGTTTCAAATACAATTTCTGTCAGCAGGTATTTTTATTTATTTTCAATCTCAATAAGTAAAGTATGATTTTATTTATTTACCAGCTAGTATGTTTATTTTACCTAGGTATTTTTCTTTTCTTCTTCAGTTGTTTCTGTACTTATAGGTTAATTTTGAAATTAAAATAGTACATGAATTATCGTCGGCTCTCTATATATTGAAGTTTATACCTAACAACAGATATGGATGCTGATAATTTGGAAGTGTCTTCACCACGAACTCCTGTGTGGTTTGACGGATCTCGGTATATCCTGCCAAGGATATGCCGACGATATTGTCATAACAGCCAGGGGAAAATTCGAAAACACCCTTTGCGATATTGTAAAAAAGGGTCTGAACTATACAAATAGCTGGTGAAGGCAAGTGGGACTTAGCATCAACCCCACTAAAACCATCCTGATAGCCTTCACTAGGAAAAGAAAACTCAACCTCAAAACCATAAAACTTGATGGGAACAAGATTGAATGGAGACAAGAAGTCAAGTATCTAGGTTTAACTTTAGACAGAAAACTCCTGTGGAACAAACACGAAAGGGAGATTACATACAAGGCAAAAATGGCTATAATGGTGTGCAGAAATCTGGCAGGAGCAAACTGGGGCTGTAACCCAAAAATACTAAGCTGGATGTACACTGCCATAGTGAGACCAATCATCACTTATGGAGCCATTGCCTGGTGTAGTAGAACTAGCCTATTGACGACGAGAGAAAACCTCTCCAAAATTCAAAAACTAGCCTGTATATGCATTACAGGAGCAATGAGAACATGCCCAACGGCAGCCATGGAAGTGATTCTCAACCTCACCCCTTTACATATGTAGGTGGAAAGTGTTGCAGAAAGAACAAGATACAGACTAAGTAGAGAGGGAATCATTGAAAAAAAACACCTCCTCACTTCTTAGAAATCAGACAACCTGGGACATGCCACAAGACGGTATGATGAAAAAATATAACTTCGAAATTCGTTACGGAAATGAGCAACAAGAAGGAATGGGATCCAAATACCATTACCAGACTTGGAAAGAATTCCATTCAATGGTACACAGACGGCTCAAAAGCAATAGAAGGAACTGGGATAGGAGTGTTCGGGCCAGGAACCAAACACTCTGAAAGCTTGGGAAAAACCCCAAGTATCTTTCAAGCGGAAATCCACGCCATAAGAAAGTGCGCCCAGTTCAATATTGTTCCGTCCTATTCCTTCAGGAACGGGGTAAGGTTTGTTCTCTCGAACGTTGAGCTTGTGAGCTCCAAGCAATCAACCATAAACTCCAGTCGGGAGGGGTCATGGGTGGTATTTATTATGAGAAAATTAATACCAGGTTAGTTGGTAACTGATACTATTTATTATTATTTTACAACTATAATCTATATTCGTCACAGACGGAGCTGGTACACAAAATAGAGAAGAGGAAAAGTGCATAAGCATATAAGCACAGTAAAAGTAAGAATAGTCGCGACCTTAGATCTATGATCCGGGATTGACAGTGTCAAGTGTCATACAATAGACAAAACACTAATTATGTTTATACATGATTTATAACTGTAAATTAATGGATAACTATACAGTAAAACTGATAAACAAAATGAAATTAATCTAATCTAATTAATCTAATAAAAAACCATTTCTTGGAAATACTTAATGGAGAACAATACGACCAAGTCTTCTTCACCGATGCACCCAAAAGCGAAACTGGAGTCGGTTGTGCTGTTTCTACTACACAAGCAGTTGTTGAAACTTACCGAATTTCAACTACATGTAGCATTCACACTGGTGAACTGTATGCTATTCTACAAGCCTTCGAACTCTGCAAAGTACCCCACCAACATATAGCCATTTGCACAGACTCCCTATCATCCATTCAGTCTATCAAAAATTTATTCACCACTCATCCTCTTGTTCAACGCATTCACGACACATACCAAAAAATGATTCTTCACAATGTTACCATCAATATCATATGGATCCCTTCACATATAGGCATAACTGGAAATGAAATAGCTGATCGTTATGCTAAAGAAGCCGTTACATCCAACACCAACATAATTAATTTGCAAATCTCCAATGACTTGAAAATTTGCATGAAAAAACTCACTCGTCTGCATTGGCAGAATCATTGGAACCACTCAGTCACATTCCTACATAAAATTCAACCCACTGTTGACAAATTCAATATTCCCGATTTACGAAGAAACGAGAAGGTCGTTGCCAGAAGATTACGTATCGGTCACACACGTCTCTCGCACAGCCGCTTGATGAGCTCTTCCCCTCAACAAAACTGCCAACAATGCCATTCCCCATTAAAAGTTGAACACATACTAGTGAACTGCCCATTATATGCAAAACGTCGACAACAGCTGGGAATTAAAACATCCATTCAAGAAATATTAAACTGCCCAAACCAAATAACGACAGTCATCCAATTCCTGAAAGAAGAACATCTATTCAACAAAATTTAATTATATTTTATTTATCCATTTCATGTATATAAACGAATGTATCATATTGTATGTATTGTACCTAGTGCTAATGGCCAGAGCTGTCACAAAGCACTTTAAGCTGAATAAAAAAAAAATCTTACCTCCTTCTATTAAAAATACTTATTATTACGGTAAGTTATCGCCCAAGAGTATATACTTTTGGTTTACAAGCAATTTACTTATTGTAGATAAATGGTATCAATTGTATAATAAAGGTTCCAAACACTATGTGTAGATACACTGTGGTTCAATTCGGGTATGTTAACTTTAACTCCGTCATATGGAGAGTCTGTTCACCATGGTAAGCCTCTTGTATACATAACAAAAAGATGGATCCTACCTTGTTTATGGTGTTACTGTGAGAAACAAAAGGGGGGCTCCAAAGTCGGAAATCAGCTGAGAGGTGGAGTGTCTCAATACCGGGTAGTCGAAGATCCTTCCAGGCGAGTAAATGAGTCCAAACAGTCAATTCAAGTAAATGGTACTTTGTAAATATCGCTAACCAAATCTCTGAGTAGCATGCAGATATCAAGCAAAATCAAAGCACATGCTCAGTTTTCCCATGAAATACAAAAAGAGAAGAGTAGAGTACAGTAAATTAGAGGCCTAAAACAGAAATATCTAGTAGTGAACTATGTCTACAACCCTCAACCGCTATGTAAAATAGTATGTATATGGTTTCGATTTGTTATCTGTATCTGTATCTGTAGAGTAGGGAGGGTGAGTGTGTAGGCTCACAGCACTTAGGCCACATGTGACCCATTGTACATCCTCCCGAGGAGTTGTCCTCCTAGGTCATTGTCCATCCTGTCCTTCTCAGGAAGGTGGACAGGTCACTGGGAGACATCTCCTTTATATCGGCAGGTGTAGGCCAAGACTCACCGAACACACACTCTCTTATTGACGATAACTCCGGACACTCGCATAAGACATGCCTGACAGTTTCATCTTCCTGTTCACACATCCTGCATAGAGGTGTGTCCACTAGCCCCATAGTATGGAGGTGTTTACTTAGTTGACAGTGACCAGTCAGAAATCCTACTGTTAAACGTAGGTTTTTCCTGGTCATCGCCAAATATTTCTTCGGCGCCAGCTTCCGAGGGTCGCCCAGGGTGATCCTGGCAAAACTGCATCCTTTGATTCCATCCCATCTCTCAAGGGATTGAGCATGGGTGTAACGTTTGGTTAGTTCCGCAATTGTCGAAGTCGTTAGGCCGTAGGTGTCACTGGGTCCTAGAATTTTCAGTCCAGCGGCTTCCCTGGCTAAAGAATCAGCTATGCGATTTCCTTTACTCCTGTCGTGCCCTTTAACCCACCTCAGGATAATGTTGTTATCTGCCGAGACGTCAGCTAAATCTTGGTGGCACTCTAGTACTAGCCTCGATATAACACGTTGTCTGTTCAAGGCTAATAGGGCTTGTCTACTATCAGTGCAGATTATTATGGTTTTGCCAGAAATTCCTCTTCTGGTTAGTTCTTTTGTGGCAATTGAGATACCAGCCAGTTCTGTTTGAACCACGCTTGTATTGTTTCCCATTCCCCACTTAATCTTGATGCTCAGTGCTCTCGAGTAAACTCCACAGCCTGAGCCTTCTTTCATTTTTGAACCATCTGTATATATGCGTATTGCATTTGCAGCATCTGGCTCTGTGTTCTGTTTTATTTGAATTTTGTAGGGTTTGTTAAACAAAAACCTGGGTTCAATTGCATCGTTGGCTGCCTGCAGGAGAGGTAGCGCAGTGAGCGCTTCCTTCCATAGGCTCAACCTCAATTGGCCCATTCCTACTTCGGGGTTTACACCAGCCGTGCGCAATCGTACCATTGCCATTAACGCAACCTCCTTGACGTGTAGGTCCAGAGGGGTCAGACCAGTAATTAGTTCCATTGCTGCAGTTGGTGTTGTTCTCATGGCTCCTGTGATGTTTAAACAAGCCATTCGCTGTATTTGATATAATTTTTGGATGGCCGTTGCTTGTAGAACCTTCGGTCCCCATGCAATTGCTCCATACGTTAACATGGGTCTTATTATTGCAGTGTAGATCCAGGTGACCACACGGGGCGAGAGACCCCATGTGCGTCCCACTGTCCTCCGACACTGCTCATATGCCACATATGCTCTTTTTGCTCTGCTGTGTAGATGAGAGTTCCATGTTAGTTTCCTGTCGAGGGTAATACCAAGGTATTTCACCTCTTCCGAAAAGTTTAGTTTGCTTTTGAAGATTTCGGGAGGTTTCAAACCCGATAAACTTCTTTTCCTGGTGAAAAGGACCATCTCAGTCTTTCTGGGATTGATCGACAATGAGTGTTCCTTACACCATTTTCCAATTAATTTAAGCCCATCCTGCGCTCTATCGCACAGTGTGTTCACAAATTTGCCAGTCTGCAAGATAACTATGTCATCTGCGTATGCAATTGTGTAGAATCCATTGTTGTTGAGGTGATTAATCAGGGTGTCTAGGACTATGTTCCACAGAAGGGGTGATAAGACTCCTCCTTGTGGACATCCCCTCATGACCAGTCCTCTTACTGTGATGTCTTCTACATTGATACTTATTGCTCTACTAGAGAGCATCTTGAGTATCCATTCTCCTACTACCAGAGGTACATTCCTGGAGTTGAGTTGTTGGGTAATTGTTGGAAAGGTTGTTTTATCAAACGCTCCCTCGATATCTATGAATATACCCAGGGTGGATTCTTTGTTGTCCAATGATCTTTCGATTCTGCCAACCACTTGGTGAAGGGCCGAATCAGTGGACCTTCCCGGAGTATATGCATGCTGATTTGGATGAAGTGGGTTGTGAACTAGCACTTCATCTCTTATATACCGCTCGCATAGCCTCTCCATTGTTTTTAAAAAGAACGATGTGAGACTAATTGGTCGGAATGCTTTTGGTAAGGTGTAGTCCATCCTACCTGGTTTGGGTATAAATACCACTCGTACTTCTCTCCACTTACTGGGAATATACCTCAGAGCTAAGGAGGCTCTGAAAATTCCAACCAGGTGCGGCATAAGAGTATCCATTCCCCATTGAAGTAGGGCTGGTCTTATTCCGTCAGGTCCTGGTGACTTGAAGGGGGAAAAGCCCGATATGGCCCATCTTATCTTGTCCTCATCAATTAGTGCACTAGCATATTGCCAGTCATATTGTGAGGGTGTTGTTGATACTTCCGTCCAGTTTGACGTTCCAGGAAAGACAGAACCTGGGAAGTGAGTTTCCATAAGAATCTCAGCGCTCTCTTGAAGGTTGGCGGCCTTGTCGCCATTTTCCCTTGTCAGGATGCCGATACTCTTATGGTGGTCGTTTGAGAGTGCCTTCTGTAGCCTAGAAATTTGTGGGAAGTCTTCGACTGCCTCACAATAGGCTCTCCAGGCTTCTCTTTGCTTTTGTCTGCAGACTTTTTTGAACTCTTTGAGGTTGGCTTTATATACTCCCCAGTCCTCTGAGTTTTGTTCGTTTTGCCTTGTTAAAGGTCGTTCTCGCTGTCTTTCTGAGGTGTTCCAGTTCAGGGCACCACCAGGTATTGGTCGTGCCGCCTGTCTGAACCATCCTCATCGGACAGGATTCCTTATGGGCAATGTCTATTTTGTTTTGGATAGATACTGTGTACCTTTCCAGTTCCTCATTATTGCTGGGAGTCAGGACCTCTGTTTCCCGCAGAGCACCTATTAAGAGTCGATTGTAGAGAGCTACATCCGTCCTCTTCGGGTCACGGGATTTTACAGTGGTCCTGAGATCCTGGCTTACCGTATAGGTCAGCCAGCGGTGGTCTGACATAGAAATATGATCCGACACCTGCCAGTCCTGAATTTTGATTGATATTTTGGCTGTCGCCAGCGTAATATCTATTAATGTTTGGCTACGGGCGTTAATGAATGTCGGCTCCGTACCTCTGTTTAAGATTGTTAGATATTTCTTAATTATATATTCATAAAGAGACTTACCTCGGGCGTTGATATCCTTGCTGCCCCAGCTCAAGTGGTGTGAGTTTGAGTCGCAACCCAATATCAGCTCCACTCTCTGGTTGAGGCAGTGATCCACTAGTACCTCCATCTCTTTAGTCGGTGGTAGGGTGGCTGCATCCGAAGGTAAGTACACCGATGCGAGTACCAACGCTGTATATTTGCCTCTTCCATCTGGACATTCCACTTTAGCCGCAGTAAGGTCTGAGGTGCAGAATTGTGCCATCTGAGAGACTCTGTATTTCCTTGGGACGGAAACAGCTGTCCTAGGTTGTTGATTGCTTGGTAGGCTAAAAATTTGACCCGTTAGACTACTGAAACCAGTAATTTTGGTCTTTATTATCCAGGGCTCCTGGATCAAAGCTATTGCATCCTCCAATACATCAAGGTGGCGACATAGTGTTGCCGTTGCCGCCTTTTTGTGTTGGAGGTTGCATTGTATGATATTTACCTTAACTACAACGTCCTTGCCCATGAGTAGGTTGCCTGGAGTTGGGTTCACTTTAGAGGTCCATCTGCTCCTCCGCTAGGGGAGAGACGACCTCGCTGTATTCGGGTGCCTCCTCCGTCAGGTCATCGAATGCTTCGACGTCCTTTTCGGGACCCATGGTGGCCTTGGGGTCAATATCCACTCTAGGTGGCTCGACTACCAAGGACCTCGGGTCTTCAGAGGTACCCCCTGCTTCCTTTCTCGTTACCCGGATAGTCAATGAGGTGAACGCATAGCTCATCCTCATCGACTTCTTCTTGAGGACAGCCATATCCTCGTCTCCGATTCCAAAGACGAAGAGGTGTCCTTCTGGGTTCACCTTCACCTCATGATGGAAAGTGCACCACCTTGCCACCGTCAGATCAGGGTTCTGCACCCTAAGCCGACCAAGCACCCTCTCTTTTTCACCGGATGTCGTCTTGTGGACGTCCTCCGGGATCCAGAGCGAGGCCTTGGTCAGCTTAGGGAGCCTATCCACACTAACGACTAGCGTCCCGTCGTCATCGCAGACCACTCTGATGATTTCACCGGAGTATGTCCACGACTTAAACGTGGGCGCTTTGCTATTGCTGCTGGAGGCGGAGAAGATGATCTTGTCCAGTTCCTCTAGCAGTTGATTTTTGATGATTCTTTCCCGTTCTGCGGTAACCTTACCGTACGGGTTGGTCTCATCTATGATAGCAACCTTGAGGTGTCTCAAGGCGGCATCCGCAAAGGTTTTGGAAGGCGCGGCGACATTTCTGTCGCTGCGCGGCTTCTTCAGCCTTCTTGGAGTCCCCTCCGTGGAGGTGCTTAAGTGAGGGCGCTTTCCTGCAGGGGCAGCCGGTTCCATGCCTTTATTCAAAGCGGAGCTCTTGGCGCCGGCCGCAGGAAGTGCCTTTGCTGTTGGAGGTGGAGTGGGGGAAGAGGGGGGTGCATTTGTAGTTGCTGCCACCCCTGATTCCTTCGCTCTCTTCCTCCTTTTGGCCTCGGCGCCGCAAATGCGCTTTCGCCTAGGCCTTTGTGTTGCATCACGAGGTGATCTTCCATGTCCAGCCTTATTCTGTGCAGTATTTTGGGGTGGACATTTCTGTTCATCCCCAGCTACTGCTTTTGATTGAGGTGAGCACTTCTGTCCAGCCTCGAGATTTGTTTTTTGTGTGTGTATTTTTTTCATGTGTGTTCCCACGAGTAGCAAGGGAAGGGTTGGTCACCTCTGGCAGAGCCCCGCATTACCAGAGGAAGGCTAATTACAATGGGGTTCCGCCCGGTTCCCCAAGGGGATCGTTCGTGACCGCATATCACCCTGCGGCCATTCAGCTGTCAGCACGATTCCTTACACCTTAGCTTGGGTAGGCTGGTCCGCGGTGGCATGTTTCGCAAAGGCTTTTGGGGAGGTTTAGCTCCCCTCACCCTACTTATTTCTGCCACTGACCAAGGGACCCAGTCAGGACTCAGTCCCTTGGCCGTTCCCCTATC
Source organism: Galerucella calmariensis (assembly GCA_910591675.1). Classification (NCBI taxonomy): domain Eukaryota; kingdom Metazoa; phylum Arthropoda; class Insecta; order Coleoptera; family Chrysomelidae; genus Galerucella; species Galerucella calmariensis. Next base: position 10,418 of record CAJUYG010003725.1, on the reverse strand, counting down.
CGCCACCTGGGGACGCGCCCGATAGATAGCCCAATCCACGGGTTCGATTTGTTATTTGAGCACCTACCTGTTGATGATGGTTCGGCCTCGTAGTAATCACTATTGGCAAGATCCACAATCGAATCCTTTTTCAAGAAATTACCAACTACTGGTCAATCTATAAATTATGGATCTCACAATCCTATTAGCATAGGTCAAGTTTATAGTTCCATGACAATCAATCATTGACAAGCTGTCAACCGTAACTGACAGACTGTAAATATGACCAAGAATCAGTCTAACAAAACAAAAGTCGAGCACCTGATACCATTCATTAGAGATTGGTCTCTTACTCTAATATAATCAATATTTTATTTCAGCGAAGATGCTATACAGAAGAAAGACAATTCCCCTGATAATGAGAAACTGCAGTCAGGAAGAAAGAGTGACATTCGCTCATGCTTTAAAACCGTAACAATATTGATAAAGGATACAGAAGACAAAGGATTATCATAATGTCGGATAGTCAAGCAGCCATTAAGGCACTGAGCTCTTGTGTAATCAGTTCCAAAATGGTGTGGGAATGCCTAGACAAACTCAATGAACAACATAGTCACCTTACTATGGATTCCAGGACACACTGGAAAAGAAGGAAATGAAATAGCAGATGAACTAGCAAAGAGTGGGACTGAAATATCTTTCTGGAGGCCCGAACCCTTTTGCGGAATCAGCCCCAATGTAATATTGGAAGAAATAAGTGAAGCCGAGAAAAAGAGAAGATCTGACCATTGGAAAGATCTAGTAGGGCTTATACAATCAGAGACTCTTCTGGGTGACTACAAGCTGTTGAGATCAAAAGAATGCATAAGTCAAAGTAAAACTGCGCTAAGAGTTTTGACAGGGATCCTAACGGGACATTGTCGCCTGAATGGGCACCTGAAAAAGCTCAAAATAGTGGAGGAAGAAGAATGCAGATATTGTGGAATGGAAGAAGAAACCTCCATCCACATACTTTCCAACTGCACAGCACTCCAGAATCCTAGAGCACAGCACCTGGGAGATTACTGGATAGAAGAGGAACATTTGCCTAAGTTGAAGCCTGCAGACATCCTAAAATTCCTCTGGGAAATAGGACTAAAGGAACTACTAGTTTCTGAGACTCTCCTCAGAAACTGAGTAGAAGTGAGGGGGCACAATAGATCTTTTAGGTCTCAGTGAATGTCACCCCAAAAATCACTCACACTTACATACATACATACCACAACAAAAAAGTGGTTAAGAACCTGGGATAATATCATCAGATGAATATGAACAGTAAGTTCTTTCACACAATGTTTTCTTATTTCCAAGTAACTATTCTCAAATAAACCTCTTGTAATTGATTTTGAAAACAGTTAATTTTGAAAATAATAGAATAATGATTTTTTTTTTTAGAATAATGTCACATCAGTTGCTCAGTATTTAAGAAGAACGCAGTAGGGGCAATGGATTGACTAGTAGAGTAGTCTTCAAATGTTCATTGTGTTCGGGAGAATATGAATACGACACAGAAACTCCAAATAGAAAAAAATATGTTGTAAATGCTGGAGCAGTATGGGGAACTTTGGCTGTGGGGTCCACATACTCGCATATGACATGGATGGATACATGCATGGATACACCTACCATAAGCTCCAACTTCTGTATCTGTATCTGTAGAGTAGGGAGGGTGAGTGTGTAGACTCACAGCACTTAGGCCACATGTGACCCATTGTACATCCTCCCGAGGAGTTGTCCTCCTAGGTCATTGTCCATCCTGTCCTTCTCAGGAAGGTGGACAGGTCACTGGGAGACATCTCCTTTATATCGGCAGGTGTAGGCCAAGACTCACCGAACACACACTCTCTTATTGACAATAACTCCGGACACTCGCATAAGACATGCCTGACAGTTTCATTTTCCTGTTCACACATCCTGCATAGAGGTGTGTCCACTAGCCCCATAGTATGGAGGTGTTTACTTAGTTGACAGTGACCAGTCAGAAATCCTACTGTTAAACGTAGGTTTTTCCTGGTCATCGCCAAATATTTCTTCGGCGCCAGCTTCTCAGGGTCGCCCAGGGTGATCCTGGCAAAACTGCATCCTTTGATTCCATCCCATCTCTTGAGGGATTGGGCATGGGTGTAACGTTTGGCTAGTTCCGCAATTGTCGAAGTCGTTAGGCCGTAGGTGTCACTGGGTCCTAGAATTTTTAGTCCAGCAGCTTCCCTGGCTAAAGAATCAGCAATGCGATTTCCTTTACTCCTGTCGTGCCCCTTATCCCACCTCAGGATAATGTTGTTATCTGCCGAGACGTCAGCTAAATCTTGGTGGCACTCTAGTACTAGCCTCGATATAACGCGTTGTCTGTTCAAGGCTAATAGGGCTTGTCTACTATCAGTGCAGATTATTATGGTTTAGCCAGAAATTCCTCTTCTGGTTAGTTCTTTTGTGGCAATTGAGATACCAGCCAGTTCTGTTTGAACCACGCTGGTATTGTTTCCCATTCCCCACTTAATCTTGAGGCTCAGTGCTCTCGAGTAAACTCCACAGCTTGAGCCTTCTTTCATTTTTGAACCATCTGTATATATGCGTATTGCATTTGCAGCATCTGGCTCTGTGTTCTGTTTTATCTGAATTTTGTAGGGTTTGTTAAACAAAAACCTGAGTTCAATTGCATCGTTGGCTGCCTGCAGGAGAGGTAGCGCAGTGAGCGCTTCCTTCCATAGGCTCAACCTCAATTGGCCCATTCCTACTTCGGGGTTTACACCAGCCGTGCGCAATCGTACCATGGCCATTAACGCAACCTCCTTGACCTGTAGGTCCAGAGGGGTCAGACCAGTAATTAGTTCCATTGCTGCAGTTGGTGTTGTTCTCATGGCTCCTGTGATGTTCAAATAAGCCATTCGCTGTATTTGATATAATTTTTGGATGGCCGTTGCTTGTAGAACCTTCGATCCCCATGCAATTGCTCCATACGTTAACATGGGTCTTATTATTGCAGTGTAGATCCAGGTGACCACATGGGGCGACATACCCCATGTGCGTCCCACTGTCCTCCGACACTGCTCATATGCCACATATGCTCTTTTTGTTCTGCTGTGTAGATGAGAGTTCCATGTTAGTTTCCTGTCGAGGGTAATACCAAGGTATTTCACCTCTTCCGAAAAGTTTAGTTTGCTTTTGAAGATTTCGGGAGGTTTCAAACCCGATAAACTTCTTTTCCTGGTGAAAAGGACCATCTCAGTCTTTCTGGGATTGATCGACAATGAGTATTCCTTACACCATTTTTCAATTAATTTAAGCCCATCCTGCGCTCCAACTTATATTACAATATTGAGAATGAACTGGGAAAGGTAAGTACAATTTTAAACACAAATAGATAAAACATGTAAAATTTTTGCTATGTAACATATGAGATTATCATGTTCAAAATAGGAATGGGAAGCCTCTATTGTAAGATCCATGTAAAGGGCTGGTATGGAAGAAAAAGAGAGGGCTACAGAAAATGGACAACTTTGTTTAGATGAGACACCTTGTTTCACAGTTTATGTGGATGGTTCTTGGAGTAAACGATCCTATGGCACAAACTGTAATGCATTATCTGGTATCTGATATGGTAGCTATAATTGAAGAATATACGGGCCAAGTACTATTTATAGCAGTAAGAAATAAGTTTTGTGCTATATGTGCCAGAGCTTCCAAAAGCAATGTAGTTGTAAAAAAACACATCTGCTACAAAAATTGGGATGAATCCGCTCCTGCAATGGAAGCTGATATGGTTGTGGAAGGATTTAACTGCAGTTAAAAAATGCACGGTATACTAAATTTATGGCAGATGGTGACTCCAGTGTATACAAGAATATTATAGAAAAAGTAAGTTATGGAAGCAACGTTGAAAAAATTGAATGTACAAATTACGTCTACAAAAATTATGGAAAACACCTCAGGAATATCTAAAAGGATACCAGTATTACACTAGCAGGAAGAAAACTAATTGCTATGAGAAAAATTTTAGTCTTGATGAAATGAGCAAAAACTTCAATATAGTTGGAGACATTACTGACAATATGATTCCACAGCTGCAGTCAACATCTATATTTAATCACCTGAATGTTAAATACATATTATAGCAGATACAAAAGATATACTAATTTAAAAATATTGTGGTGGCTATCTTCCTGTAGATGTGTACTTGTGTATATCAAATTTGTAATATGGCTTCCAAGATGAAATTGAGTTAGAAAAATAATTTGTAAGTAAAAATATTATTCATTTATGGAGAGTATTTAAATAATATTTTTTTCAGTCTTTATAACTACATGGATCAAGACTTCAATATGTCAATAGAGGTCACCACCCATTTGTGAGTATAGAATTGTAAAATATCGATATTTTTGTGAACTTTTTCTTCTCTTTTTGTTCTGAGGAGAAATGGAAGATGAACTTCAGTTGCCATGTATTTTAATAAATATTAAGAAAAATACATTAATTTTGTAATAATAATTCTGTTTATATTTTAGAATTGTTTCTTTTCAATAAAAGCGTGAACTTGTTTTTACTGTGAGTTTTTTTTTTAATTAATAATAGGTCAATGAAAAAGCATACATGTCTGTTTATTGCTATAATAAACATTATTATAGTTTATGTACCTAATTAGCATTTCTTTGCTATAATTTATTTGAATGATTGAGAGGAGTCAGTGGAAAATCAGACATACTGTATTATAATAAATAAAAAACCACCTACTTTGTGATTCAAATTTGTAATACAACTAGATTGCCTAAATGATTTGTTTTCGTATTCAATGTAATGAAACATTTTTGCTATAATTTACTTGAATAATTAAGAAGAGTCAATGAAAAAAACAGGCATGTCCGTTCATAACAAACTGAAGGAAAACTGCAAAAAGTATTTTATAATAACATTGGATACATAACCTGGAAAAATTGAAGATCAAACATAATATAACATTTTTATTCCTGTGTTTAGAAAATGATCACAACACCATTCAATAGAATACAAAATGTCTATTTTGGTAAATTAGTAGAATGCAATTATTTTTATTACTATTACCAATGTATGTTTATGCTGATGCAACAGCTGAACTAAAATACTAATGTACTTGCAGAATCTTCCGAGCAACAAATCTCAAAAAATACAATGAATTGAGATCATGTCTTGGGCACAGAGTACAATGTACTCTGTGTCTTGGGGTTCAAATTTGTAACTACAAATTGTCAAAGCTGTCAAAATCACACCATCACTTGATGGCTTATATCTTTTTCATGTCAAATCTAAAACTTGACCAAAATACCTGATCCCCAAGACAAAGGTCCAAGTTATATTATGTTCAAATTTCAACTCTCAATTTTACTGCATTCTTTAGATTTGTTGCATACAAAATGAACTAAATTTTGCTGCAAGTCAGGGATGCCAACTAAGGTCTTGGCGTTCAAATTGGTGACTACAAATTGTCAAAACTGTCAAAATCACACCATCACTTGATGGCTTATATCTTTTTTATAACAATCTAAAACTTGACCAAAGTACCTCATCCCCAAGATAAAGGTCCAAGTTACATTATGTTTAAATTTCAGCTTTCAATTTAACTGCATTTTTCAGATTTGTTGCATACAAAATGACATGAATTTTTCTGCAAGTCAGGGATGCCAACTAAGGTCTTGGCGTTCAAATTGGTGACCACAAATTGTGAAAATCACACCATCACTTGATGGCTTATATCTTTTTTATAACAATCTAAACTTTGACCAAAATACCTCATCCCCAAGACAAAGGTGTAAGTTATATTCTGTTCAAATTTCAACTCTTTATTTCACTGCATTCTTTAGATTTGTTGCATATAAAATGATCTAAATTTTGCTGGTGACCACAAATTGTGAAATTCACACCATCACTTGATGGCTTATATCTTTTTTATAACAATCTAAAACTTGACCAAAATACCTCATCCCCAAGATAAAGGTCCAAGTCAGGGGTGACAACTGAATTATATATATATATTGTTATGGAATATAACATTTTGATATTTGATTTTATATCAATGAATATTATGTTCCATGTATGTGAGTGAAGAATCAGAATTCCAAATCAAACAAAATTTTATTTAATATAGTATTTATTAGATTATTTAAATAAATTCTGTTACATCATATGTATGCATGTAGACTCTCTCTCTCTCTCTCAGGGTGTTTTGGGTATGGTAAGTTATCTAAATTTAAGGAAAAATTAAATATGATGTAAATATTAAACGTTAAGATTAAATATTAATTTGTTTACTATCTCCAGATTGCAATCCGTGTATGGTCTCCTATTCTATTACAACCTATATTAAATTAAAATTAACACAATCGCGCACAAATAGCTCCTACTTCTGGTCTCGTACAAATACGGGTACTCCTAGTTGTAATAGCTTGCTATCACATAAAAGAAAAGGCTTGTTCTCGGAACAAAAAAGAAGTTCGGTCTTGCGCAAAGCAAAGATCGTAGGTGTAAACGACTTTACTAGTTGTCGTTACAAGTTTGAGTATAAAATGATTTATAATACCAGTTTGCTTGTGATTTCTTTCTTCTGGACACTAATTATTTGTGTTAAATTGAAGGTAAGTTATGTAATCTACCTTTGATTCACTGCTACTTTTATTTTCTAGTTTTCTTCCAAAATCATTTCGAAAAAAAGAAATAGGCAATGCATCAATTTGTTGCAATTCAAAAACATCTGGCTCGTCGAAAATTGTTAGAGATTCAGATTTAATTGGTAATCGAGACAAAAAGTCAGCGTTGAAGTGATCTTTAGTATTTTTATAACGAATATCATATTGAAAAACTTGTAAATAAATTGCATAATGTTGCATACGCGTAGCACTCAATACTGGTAGGGATTTTGTTGGATTGAAAATTTGAAGTAAGGGTTTATGATCAGTATATAGAGTGAATCAATTTCCATATAGATATTGATAGAATTTTTTTACGCCGAAAATTATACTGTATGCTTCGCGATCAATTTGAGAATATCTTTTCTGTGTGTCACTGAGAGTTTGAGATGCGAATTGTATCGGCCTCTCAGTTCCATCCGGATACAAGTGAGATAATACTGCACCCACCCCGTATGGTGAAGCATCAGTAGCCAAAATTAAAGGTAAATTGGGATCAAAATTTTTATCCTTGAATAAAACCTTGCAAGATAAATACCCTAAAACTTCAAGAGACGTTTTACAGTAGGAAATTAGTTTGAGATCCGTTTGACTGATGGTAGTATTTGGAAAAAGTAAATCAAATTTACGCTTACTTATAACTGATACTGCAGCACCACTGTCAACTTCAAAAGTGATTTCTTTGTCATTAACAACCAAGGTTTGATGAAATTTTTCCCTGTAAATATTTTGATCAGATTCAATTGCTATTATCTCCTCAGCTGGTTTTTCATTATTGTAAAAATCAATTTGATAAGTATTTGAAGATTTCTTCCTACACACGTTCTGAAGGTGACCTTTCCTGTTACAAAAATTACAAATTAAATTATCTTTATTAGGACAACCTGTAGCTAAATGATTTTGATCACCACATCGAAAGCAAAATTTTGAAAAACTTGAACTTTTATTTGTAATACCTGTAGGTATGTTTGTTTTAGATTTAAAGCTGATTTGATTCAAATTTTTATTAGCATGTAATTCAGCAGTGTCTTTTGCGGAGAGTTCCATACCTACAGCTATTTCTACAGCCTTATCTAATGTCAAATCTTTTTTTTCTAATAAGCGACTTTGAATTTTATCATTACGTAGACCCCAAACAAATTGATTACGTAATGCTTTCTTCAAATAATCGCCAAAATTGCAAAAAATTGACATTTTCTGTAAAGTGGTGATGTACTGTTGTATCGATTCACCTTCCTGTTGTTTCCGTTGATGTAGTCGAAAAATTTCTGCAATTTCCAGTGGAGTAGGATTGAAGTAATCTTGGAGAGTTTGTACCAACTCTTGAAAATCCTTTGATTTTGGATCTTGTGGTGTTAATTTGTCACAAAGTATGTCGTATGTTTCTGAGCCCATGAAATGTAAAAAATAAGAAACCTTACTAGTTTCAACGATTCCATAAATTTCACAAGCGCCATTGAATCGTTGTACCCATCGAGTCCATTGCGATTTTGTAGCATCGTAAGGTTCAATTGTAAATGTATTTTGAATAACTGTAGTTGTATTACTTGAACTTGAGCCTGAAACTTGAGTATCTTGTAGGTTCATACTTTTTCGAACTCTCCTATTGGGCATGGTAAATCTATAATTGTGTAGTTCTTTCGAATCCTCGTCGCCAATCTGTTGTGGTTGCAAATAATAATTTCAAATTGTAAGCAGTTTTTATTTCTAATTTTTTTCTGACAATTAAATCAACAACTGTCTTATTTTATTTTACAATCTCCTCGTAGAAAACAAACTAAAACTATCAACAAAATAAAAGTAAGTATGAAGGACACATAGAATCTGTATACTAACATATATATATATAATATATATATATAATATATATATATATATATATATATATATATATA
>CAJUYG010003724.1:14393-34233 GCA_910591675.1 Galerucella calmariensis | reverse complement strand
ACTTGATTAGGGTTTATTACTCCTCGTACTTTTTGTACATACTATAAAGATTACCACGAATAAATAATGACCGCCGACGTTTTTGAAGAGTATTTTATGCAGATGTTGGATTTAACTTCAGAACATTCTGTAATTGTTCTAGATAATGCTAGCTGTCATCCAAGACTTGTAGAAAAATTTCCAACAGCTGCTTGGAAGAAAGCTGAGATAATCGTTTCTATGGATAACACAACATCATATATACGAGGAGCATTCCGTAAAACAAGAATTATTACGAATTGTAATACTGCACAAATCGAAATTCAAGAAATATGTAATTGACAAAATGGCGTTAGAACGTAGGATAACTGTGCTACGATTACCACCATACCACTGCGAGCTCAATGTTATTGAGCTTTTATGAGCGCAAGTAAAGGGTTGACGTAGCACGAAATAATAAAAGTTATAAATTGGAAGACCCACATCAGTTACTGCAAAACTCTTTATCAAAAGAGAGAACTGAAAAAATGCTGTGAGTCATACGCATAAAGAAGAAGAGAAGATGTGACCACTGAACAATATCATGAATGGAACCGTTGACTCTATAATAATTAATGTTTGAGTTAAAGATTCGTCAGATTCTGATGAAATGGAATTTTGATTAGGTACATCATTTGTAAATTTTTAACAAATCAGCCCTTTTTAGGGCTAGAAATCATTCTTATATAGAACTTACTAATTAAAAAGATTATTTTTTAATTGATCCTGTCACCCAATCGTAATGAGAAAAAAATTTAAATCGACCAATAGCATCAAAATTACACTGATAATTTGTTACTAGCAAATTACAGCGGTAATTTTTCAAGCTGTTTGATTGGATCTTCGTTTGAATGAATACGTAAGCCATTGGTTACCGGACATTTGTCAGTCTCATTTTTATTTGACGTTAAAAATTTGCTGTCAGTTAACCTGTTTGATGAAGATACTTAATGTGCTTAACATTTTGCTAAATAGTTTAAAAAATAATCACGCCAAATTACACTCGTGGTAATAATTTGTTATAATTTATAATTTTAACTAGATTAGCACTCGTAGACTTCTTCCACTCGTGAGATTTCCATAGCAACAATCAACCAACCTCTTCAAAAAAATATAAGTATTGTAATCGAAAACGATTAGCCTTTGTTCTTCAAATTCTGGTGCTAATGATCACAGAAATCGATGCACCTAAATTGAAAAAAAAAGATTCGTGCATCTAGATAAAATTATGAAAAAATTACCAGCACTTGTGTAATTACTGTTGAATATTTCAGGATCTTATTCATGCCCAACTACACTGTACTGTCACGGCAAATTTATCGCTTCTAAATATATTTAAATGGTAATGGTATAAGGGCTCTATGGTCCTAGCTACCTGCAGCTCATTTTAAAGGAAGAATTTAACGAAAGTTGCCAACTGAACACTTATTTAGATTACAATTTAGAGCTCACAATTATGTTTAATTATTTTTCAGACACGTGTTTGAGTTTATAATGAGCTCTTCAGCTATCAATATGATAAAAATACACTATATCTATCAATTGTGGTGAAAATTGATTCTTGTTATTCAACTTGTTCAATAACTGTCTATTTATTGCTCACAACTAATTACCGCACAACTAAACTTGTATTATCAACCAATCAACAACTTTCTTTACAATTTGCAAAACGTTTCAAGTCATTTTCGAATTATTTTTCGATATGAAAATTTTCACCTAATTGATTGGATTAAAAGTTTGTGAGAGAATTAATCACTTTAGGAGGATGTGATGCCTTTTGGCCGAAATATTAAGTTATTAATTATTTGCATTATTATAAAATATTTAATATTAAAAGACATAAATTCCCTTGAAGCTAATTCCAATAAATCATGAATTGTTTTATAAATAAGAAATAGAAAGGTTGCACGTACGATGTCAAGTTCAGAGCGTGAAATAAACATAAACAGTATTATTTATATTTACCAATTGGTGAACTTGACTCGTCGTATAAATATGTTAACGATAGTGTTTTAAGATTCATTCCATTCTAAGTCCATTTTAAGTATTCTAATTATTCTAATCATTTTAATCATTACAATTACTATTAATATTAGTGTTAGTAATAAGTAGTTTAATGTATACTAGTAAAGTAAGGTAATAAACAGAACATGTCCCAGTGATACAGGTAGTTGTTTTATTCCTGTAAGATGACACGCCGATTGACCAGCAACACCACCTATTCAGAGGCAGTACACACCTATAATTTACCAAGTATCCATAGTAGGATACATACATTACAAGGTTTAACAGCACACATTGTATATTATGCACAGCTATTTGGAATTAAAATTTGAAAATGCTCAACTCTAAAATATATTTTTCCTATTTATATTATATTTAGTACCTATAAAATTCTATATCCATTATTGTGTGTAAGTAGCGCAGCGGATCTGTTTTAGAGATCGAATTAAATGGCATTATAGAATAACATACATTTAATATACCACCCACTAGTATTCTCACCCAGGCAACACCCCTGTCAATAGGGGGAGCAAACATTAAAAATATGCTACGCAAATACAAACAACAAAGCATCGAAGCGCCAACAGAGATCACGCTTTTATTTTCTATTATCTTGTTCCTATTCATTAGCGACATCAAAAAGTTAATAATTTCATTAAATTCTTTATTTTGTCCACCCTATTCCTTTAGTCGACAACATAAATTTAATAAAGAGCAATTTGAAAAGATTTTAATCGCGGACTATGTAAAGGGATAGGTAGAATACTTCAGTGTATTATTATCCATCGAACAGAATCGGATTAGGACACATAATTTTGTCAAAATTACAATTCATTTCAGCTAAACAGAAAGCGAAGTTTCCGTTCCCGTTTTTCTAAACACATATCTAAAAGGAGCTATTTTTATAATAAGATACTTGTCATACTTCACTTTGTCGACCAATGATATCAACGACATTTGAAAACTTGATCATTGGTCGCGTTCATCACAACGTAGCGCTACCGAAGCGATCATCAATTTCCTGCTGAACGCGTGTTTTGATAACTGATCAGATTGAGCGATGTGGTATCAGTCGCCATTTTTTCAATCAGAATTAAAATACGCTACACGCTACCGATTGATGATGCAGTAACTGTCATTTATGTCATATGTTGGAAAAATATTATAAATATCTTTGTTTGGAGATATTTTATTTTGTATTTTAGTGAAAATGAGTGAACAGCTGGAGGTGACTTATTATTTCATTAATAAATTGTATAGTTTGTGAGAAAATTCAACTCTTCATAGCATGCTCCAAAGTGGGCAGTTCAATTTATTGTAATTAAATCCCATTTTTTAATGGTTAGAAGTAATACCTATTTCATAATTGTCGTACATATCATGTACATATCAAATAAAATTGAGTTGTTGTTGTTGTATTCATTGACATTTGACATATTATGTTACGTTAGCACGTTCAGCAGAATTACGAACTGATGGATCACTCTAAAAATCGATACCTGATCAACTTTGTTGAGGTGAACGCGACCATTTTCTCAGTGTATCTTTCAACGTCGGTCTCTCAAGGTCATAAATTTTTGTTACCAAAACATCAAAGAGTGTATGGTGTATTCTTTGGTTCAATCAATAGCCTATCCTCCTTACTAAATAGCGCCGTTCAACTAAAGGCCTGATTGATATTCAGCTATTTGATCAAACAGGTAGGCAAATGAGTTGGATCGATGACATTTCATTACTTGCCTAGCCTATTCATTTCAAAGGAAAAATAGCCATTCCATTCACCCTTTCCCTTCTGTATAGCTTGCCAAGTGCAGTCCTGAACTGAAACAGGATCATTGGTTAATTTATCGAGAAGAGCAGGGAAAATGATTGAAAAAGCTATGCAGAAGGGGAAGGAAAAAAACATTTCATTCACCCTTCCCCTTCTGTATTGCATGCCAAGCGTAGTTCCGAACTGAAGCAGGATCATTGGTTAATTTGTCGAGAAGGACAAGGAAAATGGAGCTATACAGGAGGAGAAGGAAAAATAACCATTCCACTTTTCTTCCCCATCTGTATAGCTTTTTCAAACATTTTTCTTGTCCTTCTCGATTAATTAACCAATGATCCTGGTTCAGTTTTGTAACAAGGTAAGTTTCATTCTTGTCTGTCACCCTATCGAGGTAATCTCTCGTACAAGTCTCCGTAGATGGGTTGTCCTACCCGACACGGCGCGTCCCAATGGCTGATAGGGTATCTCCAGAGGGCGTGGGTGGTCAAGGAACTTGTGCATCCCGACCAACCCTCGGGATGAGCAATAAATAAGGCTCCAGTATGGGAACCTGAATAGTTGCTCGCGGATCAAAGGGAATAGAGTAGTAAACCTCGATAAAAAACCAGCAGAATAGGGGAGGCTGCTATGTTGTGTGATTGTAGGCAGCGGAGGCCACTGCGTCCGGAGGCAAACGTGACAAAAAGCCTAGAGGAGTAAACCTCGATAAAACAATCCGTAATCTTCGTTGTAGCAACCGTGACAATGGATGTATGGCTGCGCGAAAGTCAGTCAGTAACGGTGCCTCCGGGATACCTGGTGACCTCCCGGAGTACCCAGCCTTACTACCACAAGCAGGGCTCTGTGGTGGTGGACATTCAATTCCCTAGCTACTCGTGGGATGTAGTATGCAGGAAAAGCGGAACAGAAAGCAGTGGAGGAAGAGAGAGAAGGAAATGGAATTCTTGAGAAATCGAGGCTGGTGAAACGAACCTAACCTGATAAGGCGAGAGAGACAAGTGAGTTGAGCGATACTGGGGTGAAAAGGAAAGTTGTATCGCCTCTGGAGAATAAGGAGCAGAAGAGGAAAGAATGAGAAAGGAAGGGAGGAAGTGAAGAGTGGAAAAGAGGAAGAGAGGGAGAGTGTAGAGGGATTGAGGGAGATGGTAAGGCGACTGGAGGAAAAGGGTGAAAAGGCAAGGTCAGCATTGGGCTACACAGGCTTGAGCATGTGGAGATGGAGCTGCTGAAGAAGATGATCGCGTGGGTGAGAGCAGATGGGACGGAGGTGGCAATTTATACAGATAGGGAAAAGGAAAAGGAGGTCAGGAATGAAGCGGTTATCCTGAAGGATATTGGAGAAGTCAATCAGGAGGGGATATAAAGGATTAAGAAGGGTTTGAGGGAGATGGAAGGGAGTGGGTGGATAGACTTAGAGTCTCAAGGAACAGGGAGATGGTTATAGAAGCAAAGAATGGGTTTGAGGTCAGGGGAATTCTAAGGGATGTGGAAAGGGTAACAGGAGCTAGGGCGGTGGAAGCGGGAAAAACAATTGAGATGAAGGGGATAGACCCGTGGATTGAAGATGAAATGGTGAGGAAGAAAATAGAGGAATTAATCGGGGAAGGGACAAGGGTGATGAAAGTGGTGAGGGAGAGGAATGGCATGAAAATGGTGGTGGTGAGGATGGAATGTGAGAAAGCGGAAGCTTTACTAGGAAAGCGGGAGATTTTAAGCTGGACTTAAATAGGGTAAATATTATAGAGGGGAGAGAGGAGTTTTGGATGTGGAGTGAAGGGCCACCAGGTAGCAGGATATAAGGCAAGGAGAGTGGAGAAGATTAGGGAATGCTGGCTATGTAAGAGCGTGGGGCACATGGCCAGAGACTGTCGGCAAGCCTTCCTTTGTAGGGAATGTGGGGAAAGGAGGCACAAGCCAGGGGAGGCAGATTGTAGTGGGGGACGGAAGGAAGTTTGGTACACACTCTCAGACAGACATATCACGAATTTATTCTGATATAATTATAAAAATTTACTTTGTAGACGATTTAGTGGATTTGGTGAAACATAATCGTCTATACTATTAAATTTATCATATGGACTAGCTCATCAGAAAGGCTCTATAAACTTATGTTATTTGCATTCAATTAAAATTGAGAGGTAGGTCAAAGAAAATAGTTGTTCATTTTGGTTTGGTATGGACGAGAAGTGCACGTGCTTCAATCGTTTGTGTTGAATGCTACTTTTCCGGTTATTTGTAAGGTAAGTATTACAGTTTAGTGAACGGTATTCAGAATGAACTACTGCCACTAATACTATTTATTTTACTACTATTTACTATTATTATTCACTATCTTCTAATACATAGCTGCTTGTCAAATAGTTTTTTTCTGTAGCAATAGCTAACAATAATTTCTCCTGTCTGTCCGTCTGTCACCAGGCTGTATCTCATGAACCGTGATAGTTAGACATTTGAAATGATCACAGATGATGTATTTCTTCTGATAAGAACAGAATAAAATATAGTAGTTTGTGCAACTAGTGCGGACATGATGGCCATATCGCACGAGGACGAAGTTTGAGACGCCGTAGGCGGAGTGCTCAATCGTTCGAGTGCGATATGGACAATCCACACGAGTCGAACAGTATATTTTTTCTACTACCCACTTAAGAAAAATAGTGTGTATGCCAAGGCCGCGAAACTTTTTAACGACCTCAAGATTATCTGTTCTTTCGGTACGTTAAAAAGGTATTTCGTGGCCTAGGTATACAAATAACTATTAGCTTTACTTTTAGATATGTGAGCGAGTCCAACTCGCACTTGGCCAGTTATTTAGTTAACACCCGCCATTACGTATAATTAAGTCTCCCATTATTCAAATAACAATAAAATTATAATATTAAATGATATTATTTGAACCTGATGAACACCTCAATAATGGTTAAAAATTATTGACAGCTTCTGAAAATTTCCTGTTATCAAAAGATAATAGAAATCCTGCCTGAGATAATCACATCCCACTAGAAGGTATGAAGTACGTGTCAGTGAAACTTAATAAAATCCCAGTAAGCTCGACGAAATGAATAGAAGTAACCCTAGTAACCCGATACAGGGAACAATTGACTGTCGGTTGTCAGTCAAGGGTGGCTTGATTTTACAATCCCCAATTAGAAGGCGTACGTTTAGCGATTAAGGGCTATGTCATGTGAGTAATTTTCAAGATAATATTATTATTATTCCGCTGGATTACATGGGCGTAGGTAGTCACGTTAAAAATAAAAAGAATCTAGAATATTGTGTATCATAAGATTCACGCTACTCCGACAGCCAAGCAACAATAAAGGCGATACGCTCGTATCGGATAACATTAAATCTGGTGTAGGAGTGTTGCAAGGCCCTCAACAGACTTGGTAGTAATAATAGAGTGACCCTAGCCCGGCTACCAGCGCACCAAGAAATAAAGGCAATGAAAAGGCCGATGAACTAGCCAATCAGGGAGCATAATAAGGCCAGAACCTTCCTGTGGAATTGCTAAATGCTAATAAGTAAAGAGAGCATCCACAAATGGATAAACATCAACCAGGCGTTGCGCTGGTGGTATGAAGCCACAGGACAAAAGCACGCTAAATTATTCCTTAAAGGTACTTCGGCCAGACTGTCACACGATCCGCTATGTCAAAGTCGAGAAATGACGAGGATGATGGCACACAATTGGCCTAGCAGATAACAGCCTATGCAGGAACACATAATCTGTGAGTGCGAAAGCCTAGCAAGGGTGCGGTTTCACTTACTTGGAGAAGAAAAACCGAGCGCAGAGAGGCAGGCAGGCAGGGAGGCGTTATCGAGGCTAATAATTCTAATAAAAAGAATGAAACTAGATAGCTCTCAACAAAAGGAGGACCACAATAGATCTGCAAAGGTCGCAGTGAGTTAGGACAAAAAGCCACTCAAATTCTAATCTAATCTAAGTTTTTACGCTAAATGGTATTGGCTAAGCGATTATTATAATAAAACCATTTAGAACCTTAAGCTGTAAAACCCGAGAATGCCCATGATAAATATAAAACGACCGGATTGTACTATAAAATTTCCACAAAAAATCTAGACGACTCTCTAGTCACCGGTTCATCAATGACGAAACTCTAATCAACTGTAGCCTCACTATTCTTTGGTAAGTTATATCTGCAATAGGCTTTAAATATCGCAACAAAATGGAATCCACATTTTCAAATTGGCGTTCTGAATATGTAACGTCAATAAGAAAATAACGGTCTGAAAATCGCCCAATAATCTACCTCGACTGCACGTGGTTTGACATGACACCCCTTCCAAGGGATGATCTGATTCCTCTAATGAGTGCAAAAAAATTTTACAAGCAGGATAAGGAAATGGTTGGATCCTCAACTCTTTGCGGCTTTCTGCCAAAAACATTAAGGGCTGTTGTGTTGATTATCAAGAAGATACGACAGCATAGATTTTTGAACATTGGTTTGAAAACTCTCTCTTACCCAGCATTCCGTCAAAGGGACGTCATAGTCGACAATTGCAAGAAATTCCTACCTCAAATTATACGAAATTGGAGATTCAAAACTTGATTCACCTCTCTACTCCAATTCCTCAAAGACCCACAACTTTATCATAAACTATAAAACAATTTTGTGACTGTTGTATCAATGATCCGTTGATGCGTCGTTCGGCCGCCATCTGCAATAGCGTGCGGAAAAGTGTCACGAGTTAGGTAAACAGGAAAATTATACAAAAAAAAAACTCTCACAAGTGCTGGAGTCATTTTCTTTAAAGAAAACGTATGTTTGTGATACAGTTGCAGAAGAGCTGGGATATAAAGTGTTACGACTACCTCCTTCCACCAACTTCAATCGAACATCTCCGATTTTAAGTGGAACTGTGACAGAATTACTTAGGAACTGTCTGAATGACATTCCTACCGAGAGCTGGAAAAGTTTTGTTAGTCATGTTATAAATTTTAACTGTTGAGAACTCGTACCTGTCTGTAGAATCAATTGCGCCAATTATAATTAATTTAGATGAGGATAGGGATAACGACACTGAACTAAATATAGGATAGAATTGTACATTTAAATAAATTACTTGTATACATCCTATATTATGAAAAATTTAATTCAAATTTGTTAAGCTCGACCCTGTAACTTGCATCTTTCACTTGATGATTTTCTACTCAATGGGATCAAACCAGGTAGTTTATTGCAGTTGATAAGCCAATACCATTTAGCGTGAAACTTATTATATCTTAATTATATATAAGCTGTATTAGATCCAATGTATTATGGGAAAAAATATGCAACGCTGAAAATTGGAGAAGATCTGGCTTAGACAATCAAAAATACTCTTGCAAGACTAGAACTAGAGAGCAAATGAGTGCCTTAGACTGCACTAAGAGTTTTGATGAGTGTTCTGGACACTGTCGCCTGATTGAGCATCTTTAAAAGCAAAAGAATCAGTGTCAGATAAATAAAAATATTCAACATCAAAATAAAATGTGTATGGTGTATGCAATATTTGTAATATTAATAATCAACAATCTGGTAATAGTAAAATCTACTATTTTATTCTCATATTATTTTTCAGAAATGGCAATGCATTAGATCAAGCAGTCAACCAAAAAAAAACTAATATTTATTTTTGAAGATAGAAGAGATCATTCTTATAGTGAACCTCAATTGTTAGGGGATAATGATGACAAAGATTATAAAGAGAGAAAAGAATGATAGTGATACAAATGAAGAAACAAACGCCATCAGTATAATTTTTTAAGATCTACTTTGCCTGTACCTATGTATAAATGTACGCTTATGGTTATTGAGCTGTTGGTCAATTTTGGGACCAAATGAGCCCTTTTATCAGTTAATTATTTGACAGTAGTCCACATAAATAAATTTCAAGTTGACGTTGAGTGAAAATGTATTTCATTTATTGGAAGGAAGAGATATATTGAATTATGGGCGGTAAACGCAGTTTTATTAAATTAGGGTTCAGCTTTGAAGATGTAGAATGCTACATTATTCACAACAAATACTTATTAATTAAGGAGTGTATGTATGTACAATACGCACTCGAAGTTTATTCCATGGAAATCGTTTATTATTGACAGCAGCACCGATGGGGCGACCGTGGAAAGTGTTGTAAAGCGATCAAAACTCAAAAAGTAAACTAGATATAGTTGTGAGTAAAATTAAATTGCACCGTTTCACGTTAAAATAACATTATGCGGTAAGGTATCTCTGAAGATTAAAAAGTCGAGAAGATAAAAAAGCCATAAATCATTTCGAGTCTTGACCTACCATTACGAACCATTGATTCTCACTGGTGCAATGTAACAAGATTGGGAAAAGAGAGACTGGTGTGTGCGAGAGGTGTGAAGTGGAGGATGATGTGGGACATGTGTTTAGATGCTGGAAGTACGAGGAAGTTCTAAGGAAGTTGGAAAATAAACTAGGAGGGGCGGTGTATTGGGAAAACATGGTGGAGATAATGTTGAGAGGCGAGGAGGAATGGATAGAGATGGCGTGGTGGAAAGCATGCTTAGGGAAAGAGAAGGACTCGATATGGCATGTGAGAGGTAGGAGTGATAGAAGGGAGAAGATGACGGGGAGTGTCTTAGGGACCGCTGATCGCCTTGAAGTATGCTAGGATAGTGATTCCGGCGGCGAGTTTGAAGTGGGTTTCGTTGGTAGGGGATCATCCAACAGTGTCTGGGTACTGGTTAGGACCCATTCGAAAATGAATTTACACTTCTCGGCCCGAACAAAAAAATATTTCGGACGGCCCATGCAAAATTAACTTCATTAACTAGGTTGAGCTTATTTCTATTATTTACGAGACAATGTGTTCTTAGATGTCTGTGCTTAAGATTTTTTTTATCGATTGAAACTATTTTCTTGGTAATAATCAAAATTATGGCTTTTTGGTGAACATTCGAAAGAAGAGGAAAATTTTGTTATAGGCTTCGTATAATAAATATATTATAATAGTAAACATGAACAATGTCAAAGTTTATTTATTTATTCTGCTTGATTCCACATAATATGTTGCCATGTCGTATTGTTTGAATGTAATAATCATCCAATAACTTGAATTTTTTGTGGTTCCTCAATATGCCCTTTAATAATAATTGTATAATTGAGTTTACTGTATAAAACGCGTGTAGCGGGTTATTCTTCTAGTCTGTTCAATGATCGAAATGATCGAAAGTTATACCTAAGTGAATATAAACTAGAAAAATATGTGTTCAACAAATGCAACAAAATTAGGTTCCAATTGTTAATAAATTGTAGAGGAAAGTCACCAAATATGAAATAGTATCCTAATATGGAATGCCTTCATTTCTCTAAGACTATAAAAGTATGAAACGCAACACTCGACCATCTTCTGTTTCATTCGATCTACTAACTATCGCACCCACACCATCGAGTCAGTTGCGCGAATGCTCCACTTGTGGCAGGCGTGTTTTGTTTTGTAATAAGTAATAAACGAGTATTACCAGCTGTTATGTTTGTTTACGTAAGTGTTATACTATTTAGTATATCGGTATTACGTTTATTTCACCATTTTGTGATATTTTGTCATTAAAATATTGTGACTTCAAGAAATATTTAAAAGAGTTTGAACTAGTATAAAAATCCAAATATGGACAGTCGTCGGTGTCTAATTATGGAATATTAAATTAAATGCTTGATGTGTGGGCTCTGGGCACATTATGATTGTGCTGGTCCAGAGTTTGATACTTGGATCTGTGACTTTTGCAAGTAATTATGTAACTTCTTTCATTTATCACAATATATTATATTCATTTAATTGATCTCAAGGATATTAATGTCCATTTTTGTTATTGTTATGTTGATTTATGCTTATATTCCATATATGGATACCTATCCCATATTTGGTTACTCATTTGTGATTTTGTTTTTTGTGTTAGATTTTAATTTGATAACTAATATATTTGATTAAAGGCTGTTAATCACTACATATAAATGTATGACTGATAGTAAAAACATTAAACTGATTTAATTCATATGAAGTTTTTTTCTTATATCCCAAAAACAAAATGGTATTCCATATTTGGTGACTTTCCGTATTTAAGAACCTGAAATAGTTTCATCTGCTAGTAATGTTCTGGGGTGCAGTAAATTTTGGTTCGTGGTTAGCTGTGGGTATTTTTAGCATTCTCTTTACTGGGGTAAATGCATAGAGATACTACATATAGATGCAGCAAGCCATAGGGCGCTCTGTAAGTGGGAATGTCCGCCTGAACTCCAGTAAGAGAGAAAGAGACAGACGATCAAAGGTTTTTCTGTCTTTGTTTGTGTATATATAGCATACACGCTAATAGAGAAAGACAGCATAAACCTCCAACTTTCTATCTCTCTCTTATATGCTGACGGGTTCAAAGCTGGCTTGTTGCTTCTCTATCTCTAAGGGTAAATGTATTAATGTGATTGCAGCGCTATATCCAGTCCAGAATTATGTTTTCAGAGCATCTGGACGAATCATATCTACTTTATATTGATAATGCGTAAATACGCCGAAACCGGTTCCTTCTTATTATTAACCAGAATAGTTGTTTACATCGTGAAGATATCCTATACCTCATTTAAAAACCAGGAGGAGTAATTTGAATTTAAGTTGGCAATTCTGTAAACCCCTGATTGGTCAGATTCAGCCCAGTTTCACACAACACTTCTTAGCATTGAGATCAGCTGATAATTTCCTTTTTTGATAGTTCTGACTGATAAATAAATAAATATTGGATGAAAAACCAAAAATATTCATGTTATCTCCAAAATTTCTCAAGCAGTTGGTAAAATAGTTTACGTTTTTCTTAAAATGATAGTAAAGTCGGTTTACCGGTTATTTAAGGAATACTGAAGTAGAGGAACAATATACAGTGCAGAAAATATTGCGTGGAATACCGGGAAAAATTGTGATGAGTGAATAAAAAATGTCGTTCGAAAAACAAAAATGAGATCTGTGTTGGACAAAATTTTGCAAGCTTCAAAGAAGAAACGTTCAGACTTTCTTGAAACAAATTAAATTTTACTGTGTCACCCTTTGAAGAGTCAAATGTAGGTACTATTTATTTGTTATATATGTACATATTTGGAGAGAAATCGTCAAAGTTTATTGGAAGAACTCAACGAGATCGGTATATTAATAAGCCATTGAAGATATAAAACAATATAGAAAAGAATGGGTTTGGTGGAAAATACATTATTGGTTTTTGAAGGCAAAAAGAAGGAAGAAAGTATATCAGAAGTATTTGCAAAATGGGTTATTACACCATTGTCTAATATTAGACAATGATTACACCTAATCCGGTAACATAAAGATAACTGTTGGAAATGTAGAAATTAATACTGCATATTGCTCTACAAAGTTATTAATTTTGTTGTATTGTTATTGTCAGAACATATTCTCAATTGTCATATTCTTTTCAATTTTATTAAAATAAATATAATTAAAGTAACTCGACTATCTTTGATACTCCATCATCAACAATGACCATAATTTGTTTGTCGTCGATATGAATCTGAATGTTCTGATGAATATTATTATTTTCAATATTGTATTATCGTTTGAATCATTCCTTCATGTTACTTTGTAGTAATTTATTTCCAAAGTTTCGACAACACACCGGTATTAGTTGTAAAGCATGATAGATAATAATTTTATATAGGTACTCGAAACGATTCGAAAATTAACCTATTGATTTTGTTTTTAAAGCATTAAATTGTTTGGTTACTAAAAAAGCCGTAAAAGAGTAATGTGGATGTTGTAATATTTCGGTTTGACTTAGAAACGAAACAGGAAAAAGTTTTACATTGTGTTCAATGCTTAGGAGCATCTAAAGAATATACTGCAGATCAGAGGATGAATCGACTTATAACTAATGTCTTTGCTATCAAGGCATATTTAATATATTTGAAACACGACTGTTGACTACTTTTTCGGAACACACCCTTTAGTAACTAATCTGGTAACTTTTAGCGGTGTAAGTAAGGCTTTTTAAATTACTCCTCCTGGTTTTTAAATGAACTATAGCACCGTTTAACTTTGAAGTGTAATTCATTTTCTGCCGGGGCATATTTCCCAAGAAGTAAGTAGATGTTTATTCCTAGTGAGCGGACTACTCTTTGAAAGGCGTTATGATATGATATAATACTATTATCTTGACAAATTTATTTCATTTTCATTTTAGTACCATTTCACAGAGTACGTATTGAAACTATAAATGTGATTATAGTTGAACACAGGCAATCACTTCCTACCGCAAATATTGAAAAACTATGGTTTCTCGGCAATACTCTGCAGATGGTACTCTCAGTAAGTAGCAGAAGAAATCTTTTTTTTTACAATTATTTTGTTAGAATAATAATTAATGAACGATTTGAACCGACGCCGCTGCCTATCATACTTTATTCGTCTGACAATTGTCGGTCGGGTGGAGTATGATCTCTGGTATGATCTCTCTCGGGCTCATTTAAATACATTTAAGTATTTGGCGACTACTGTCTCTACTTTAATATATAACATATTTCCTGTATAAGTAATTTTTAAAAATACGGGCTTTCTAATGAGCCTTCCGGCACCTTTATCTTTTGTTTGGAATTCTTTGTGCTCCAAAAGCACCATGAAGTGTACTCGAAGATGATAAGGTCGAGTTTTTCTTTTATTTCTCGAAACAAGCGGTAGTAGACACGTCACAAAAACCAGCTACTTCATCTAAGTGACATCTTTTACTTTTTACTTCCCTCAAATAGCGACGTAAGGGTGCGGATATAAAGTGGTTGCAGTGTCATTTTTGAAAAGTGGAAGAAATGTTTATTTACCTTTAGTTTGATCAAAAACGGTGAATATTAAGTTGAGAATTCTGTACGGTCAATTATTATTTATGAAAATTGGATATTAATCTTATTATTAGATTTATTTCAATAATACAAATATGAGCCTATATCCATGGAAAAACATCAGCATTTTGAAAGTTCTCAAGTATTTTCAGTTAGAAGAAGCTGGTAACTATTAATTTCATACTCTTTTCGAATTTGGCTGAATACGATCCTGATGATTCTATTTATCAAATTTAAGGTTATTTTTATTTTTTTTTTTATTTTAGCTTAACGTGCCTCGACAGCGCTGGTCATTGGCACAGAAAAAATAAATACAGATATTTACATAATTATTACAAATATTTAAATTAGATTTTACAGTATAGGTTGGCAGGAACTGTAAGACTTTCTTGATTTCGGTAGGGCAGTGGAGCATTTCCTTGAGGTTGGGCCTAAGATCAAGTTGTTTATATATAGCAGAAAATTGTTTGCAGTCCGTCAGTATGTGCTTAACGGTCACAATATCGTTACAGCTATGGCAAACGGGACGATTTCCTGAAGACATCAGATATCCGTGTGAGAGTTTGGTATGACTGATTCGGATTCTTCTGATTGTAGTAGCCTCTCTCCGGGTTGAGAAGTTCAGGTAGAGAGGAGAAGTGGATGGATGGATATCATGAAGTGCTGTCGTGCTATTGCGCCACAGGTGTCGCCAAGAATCTTGTGTAACGTTTTTGAAGTGGATCTTTAGGTCGGTTGCGAGTTGGACAATGTGTGTTGGGTCGTTGTTAGTGGTAGCATCTTTCGCGTGGCGGTCTCTCTCATCTGGCTTCCGTCTCACATCGGCATTGATGGTAACGAAACTGCGGACCGCCACGCGGAATTTAAGGTTAGCTATATGTCAAAATAGCAAATAAAATGACCGACATACCAAAAAACCCGGATATACGTCACAAACGATGACGCACACTAAGAAGGATATTGAATGTGCTATACCTGCCATTATATAGAATTTGTCGGATTGGTTCGTTTTCAAGTGACATTTTATTTCATGAAAACACAAAAGCTACATATATATTTAAATATATAATTATATTATTAATATATTTATATAAAAATAAGATTGGACAATGTAATGTACCTATTTATTAATAAAGAATACATTATTATTGTTTTGTGTTACACAATAAAAGTATAATAGTTCGATTTACTAAATCATCACGCCCAAGGACCGAATCATTAATTCTGTAATCTGGAAAAAAAAATTGATTATTGTATATTCAGTTGTTTTCAAAATTGAGTTTCATCCGATTTTTAGCTAAAATTGTCAAAAAAGACCGTTTAGTTTCAAAAAACTGTAAATCATAATATATTCACAGTATAAAAACGAACCAGTATTATTATAACTCTTATAAATTTCATTCATAAATTGCCAGAGCTTTTGATGATCTTGAACGGATCGCTTTACGATTCATTTTACCATAGGCGTAGGTAGCATAAGTTTTAAAATGACTTGAACGTGTTAAATGTTTTTTCTTAAATATTGTAGAAAAGTACACTGATGAGTGAATAAACAATAGTCTTGTACCAAATATTTATTGGTTTTTACATATTACAATTTTCATTTTGTTATGATTTTTAAAATTTTTATTGACAAATTTTAATGTGTAATATAGTCGTACCCTGAAGAAAAGTTTCATTGAATATTTTATTGGAAAATGAACACAAGTATGTACAAACTCTGTTGTTTGACTAATATTTATGAGTGATTCAACAATATTATCTTCCGTAGCAACTTTCAGTCATTTGGAATAATGTTTCTAATAATGAGATGTATTGTACAAAATTTTGATGCGGCATATTCAAGTTTCCAAAAGTATCCTTATTCGTATTTTCATAAGCTCTAAGGTAACAGTATAAAGACGAATCGTCTAAATTCTGATACGCTTGTGAATACGTCTCACATACGCTGCATGTATGAATTTCCGAACATGTTTCAATTAAATAACCACAAAAGTAGCGAACAAAATTCTTTTCCAATAAATCATTTGTCTGAAAGTCTTTAGGCATTGCAGTATTTGATGAAAGGAATATTGTTGGAATAGCCTTTTTTTAAAGAAGTTTTCTTTTATGAGGTTGCATAATCATGTCTGGTTAAAAATGAGCACCACATAAACGATAGTTTATAGTTTTGGCATCAAGTCAGGCCTATCGCATGCTTCGAGCCAAACTTTAGCTTTGAAACAAAAACAACAAATTAAATCAATGCATGAAACTGAGGCTCATAAATGTAATATGAAGATCAAATAATAAAGTATTATACTAACAGTCTCTTTCTGAATCCTTTGGAAAAAGGTATAATTTTCCATCACAATTATAATATTTATTGTTACATCCACGAACTACACACACAATAACCGTTTTCTTCTTTTTAATGGTATCCATTGCAAAAAAATGCTTATAAACTATAAAAATAATACCGAAAACCCGTAAAAATATAGGCTGTAATAAATAATTCGATTCGCAAATTCACCACTGGCACTTTAGTTGGATCGCAGCACAGCACTGGCCGCCGGATGAGATACTCATCCGAACCACGTTGTAGGTCACAGAGAGCTCGGCAGTGTAACGTCACGAGATAACATACTGGTTCGTTCCTATACTGTGATATATTGTTGAACTCGATAAATAAACAAGAAAGTTTTTATGTGAAAGGACCTAGTAGAAAATACTTTCAAATTCAAAAATCAACTGAAACTATCAAAATGACACTTTAATACACTTGACTTTTTCGACTTTTAACCAGTAGTCCCCAGGCACCGTATTCATGGCTGAGGGAGCAGAGTTTCCCGGGAGAACATCTTTTTTGCTTACTTTGTCATTTCAATGACGACAAAATATCTATTCTCTCAAGAAGTAGAGCTTCTTTAGAGAATCACACAGTCAAGAATCTGGCTCGTATTGTGCCCTGAAATTCAGTCATTCAAGTTTGTGATTGGAGGTTTCCACAAATTCTTCGTTCATCTCTCTCCAATAGTTTTTTGGGGTGCGCATTCAGGCGACAGTGATCATTAAGGACACCTGTCAAAGCTCTTAGTGTAGTCTTATTTAAAAAATACGTACCTCCGTATTTGGTGGCGTAGATAAGACAAAAACGATTGCTTCGGCGATATTTTTTGAATCAAGCATACATTCGTTTTCAGCTGCTACATCTACTTCATTTATAACTTTTCTAGCGTTATCTATTAACTCGGTATTAGTGAGACCTGGACTAATACTCTGCAAAAAGAAAAACCTTAAGCATAAAAATATGATCTAGAAACATAGTTCTTACTTTTGCATTTCATGATCACCTGATTTTAAGTCATAATACTTTTTTATGAAGTACTTGTGTGAGCAGATATGTCCACAAAACTAAACCCCTTGATTTAAATGTCTTAAGAGGAATATTAACAGAGGAAAGGAAAATCGTGAAAAGATGTAGAGAGTATTGAGTACAATCCACATTAGGATTTTTAGAAGAGATACGGCTAAATGGGTGATTTGCAGCGAATCAACGAAGAAAGTCCAGTAAAAAGAGTTTGGATTGTTAAAATACAAAATAACCAGAGAAGGGGCAGACCAAGAAAAGAGTGGAACGAAGTAATAGGAGAAATACTGAATAAAAGAGATAAAAGGTGGAAACAAGCAGCGGAATTGGCACAAAACAAAAGAGAATGAAAGAAATTTGCACATAAATAATTGCATTTTACCCTACACCATCAAATGGTCTCAGTTCATCATTGTAATTAGGACAGTGTTGCTAGTAGTGCATAAAAATAAGGGATTTTGGCGATTATCATTTTTAAAAGACAAAAAATACATTGGAAGGTTTGTAAATAACTGATATATATATATATATATATATATATGAAAAAATTTCACGTCTGGATTTTAAAAAAAGCCAGGCATACTATCTATGTTGATATTTGCTTGTCTCATTTTATCTTATTGAAAAATAATGTTTTAGCTGGAACCTGAAAATCATTTTTTTTTATAGAAAAAAGGTTATTTTTAACTTCAATATATGCAAAACTTAATAATGTCATATATAGAACTGGGAATGAGATACATGATAGATAATTTATTGTGTACATCTTTTCACAAGAAGTACGGCTATACAATATTAAGATTAAATAGGTGAATTATTCGTTCATTATGAAAGCACGCAATTTTAACATACTATATAATACTATAAACTAGTTTCTTTTGTCTATTCAAATCATGCGAATCCAGAAGTTAAATTCCTTAAATTTGTAAACAACTGCGTGTCCCGAACAACACTAGATATTGGGCATTCAAGCAATATATGAGTAAGAGATTCAGCAACTTGTGGATTGCAGATTGTACACTGTGTGATGCCTTTTGGTCAATATAATAAGTTAACAATAATATTTAAATAAAAGACATAAATTCCCTTGAAGCTAATTTCAATAAATCATAAGATCGTTACATAAATAGAAGTAGGAAGGTCGTACGTACGAAGTCAAGTTCAGAGCGTGAAATAAACATAAATAGTATTATTTATATTTACTCATGATGAACTTGACTTGTCGTATAAATACGCAAACGATAGTGTTTTAAGAACCACTATTAATATTAGTGTTAATGTGAATGTTAGAATATGAATATCACAATTCATAAGTAATAAGTAGTATAATGTATAGTAGTAAGCTTAAGTAATAAATAGAACGTATCCCAGTGCTACTGGTAGTTGTTTTATTCCTGTAAGATGACCCTCCGAGTGACCAGCCACACCATCAGTTGAGAGACCGATCCACGTCGAATACCACCCCGTAACAACCACATTACAACTGTACAGATATCCACAGTTGACACAGAATACACAATAGGTACCACGTGAGATTATCCTTAACGATTCTTCACTTCACGTTCGCAATTGAGCAATTAAAGGGCAAATATAAATTGGAGCTGGAGTATTTAGATAGAATGTCCCGGCATCATATGTGGATAAATGTTTATAAGCAAAAGGATAGGGAGGGAGTGAGATACATGAGCATGTGCGTAAAGAGCATATTGTTATTAAGAATGATATACATAATAATCAATAAAATATTTGGAATCTCATTGCGCCATATTGTTTAAAATAGTTTAAATATTTAATGAAATCAAGAAAATCACGATATTCCAAGATTTTAAACTTTCA
>CAJUYG010003724.1:0-14293 GCA_910591675.1 Galerucella calmariensis | reverse complement strand
AAAATATATTTTGGTACGTCTATGAAATCTACTTACATGAATGATTTATTACTCCTCGTACTTTCTGTACAGACTATAGCCTGGGCGTATTCTTTCAGTGTTTATTGTTTTGTTCTTTTACCCACCCTTTTAAACATGACCGTCAATCCAATGTTGCTCACGTGATAGTTGCGGATCTATACATCGCTCTATCCAGGATCCTGGTTGTTTGTCTATCCTGGCTTAGTAGGTAAATTTTGTCAATGATTCTTTGAAATACTCTTTCTTCTGCCTCTTTCCAGGCTCATTGTTTCACTCTTCTCAAGGCTGTTTTTTTTTATCTGAGCACTGGTATTTATTTTTTGTAGCGCGTTCGCTATACCACAGAAAGGTTCTGAAGCAAATGGTGAATCGCCCTTCAGATCGGAGTTGCCTGGTAACCACGCTGAAGACAGTCTTTTTTCACTTCTCATTTAAAAACAGTTTAAAATTTCTCCCTATACGTTTGGAATCGATTTATCACACTGGGACTGTAACACATTTGTGCTAATTTGATGGGTTATTTTTGAAAACTAACTGTGACCTTGATAAAACCATTTATATAATTAAAAGCTGATATCAAATATTTAATAATATCTGCGTATAAATATGTCAAGTTACATCCTCAAATAATATAAATTTGTTTTCAGTTTTCCACCGTTTCTTTAGTTTTTTTACTGATACCGTATTTTAAAAAGCGGCGTCAATTCAATATTAAAAATAGGCGAAGATAAATAAAATTTTACTTTGATGTTATATTTAGCTGTCATTGAGCAAAATAGAATGAAAACTATTATTTATTAAGTAAAACTGGCTCTCATGGTGTGCTGGAATCTGGCGGATACTCAAAAATCCTGAGCTGGATGTACACTACCATAGTGAGACCAATTATTACTTATGGAGACGGTTCGTGGAGAAGTAGAAATAGCCTATTGACGACGAGAGAAAACCTCTCCGAAATACAACGACTAGCCTTTATATGCATCACAGGAGCAATGGGAACATCCCAACGGCCATGGAGGTGATACTCAACCTCAAACCTGGAAAGTATTGCAGAAAGAACAAAATACAAGTAGAGAGGAATAATTACTTCTTAGAAATCAGAAAACCTGGGACATGCCACAAGATGGTATGATGAAAAAGAAATTCGTGACGGAAGTAAGCAACAAGAAGGAATGGAATCCAAATACCATTACCAGACTTGGAAAGGAAGACAGATGGCTCGTAAGCAATAGAAGGAACTGGGATAGGAATATACGGGACAGAAACCAAACACTCTGAAATGTTGGGAAAAACCCCAAGTATATTTCAAGCGGATATTTACGCATTAATAAAATGTGCCAGTTCAATATTGACAACGGATATAGAAGGCAATGGATTATCATAGTGTGGGATAGTCAAGCATCCATTGAAGCAATAAGCTCTCGTATTTTCATGAATTGTCTCATTTTAACACAAATAATTAAACTGCATCAAAAATGTAAATCGAATATTTATAAATACCGCTAAAAATATTTTAGTGTAAGTGAGTATATTTGTTCCCGATATCCAAATATTTGGTGGATTTAATTTATTTTATATTCAAATAATATTTACATTCAAAAACAATATTTTATCGATATTAATGGGATTCATTGAATGATAGAAGTAATATTGAAGTAACAATTTGTGGATGTTTACATTTCGTCTGATGGAAAAAAAATTTATATTGGTGATTCAGAAGCAGAGTTTGTTGTTTTTCAAGACATTTTCAATTCACTGAAAGTTATACATCTACCCGGATTCTAAAATTCTAATTTCTCAAGTTCTTAGGAGAAACCTTAGTGAACGAATTT
Source organism: Galerucella calmariensis (assembly GCA_910591675.1). Classification (NCBI taxonomy): domain Eukaryota; kingdom Metazoa; phylum Arthropoda; class Insecta; order Coleoptera; family Chrysomelidae; genus Galerucella; species Galerucella calmariensis. The sequence continues at coordinate 12,440 of CAJUYG010003724.1, read as the reverse complement.
TTAATAGTTTAGAGAGGATCATCATAAGATTGGTATATTGCATAGTTGACTAAACTATGAGAGTTTCGTATTTGTCGATTTTTTTTAAACAGTGATCTGCATTGCTGCTAGACTAAGAAAAGGAAAAATCAGCCTCAACATCACGAGACCAACTTAGCGCAACCATATACTTTCGTTCTATTGTTTCTTTATTTCTGTAATATTTTGCCAATTTTGCTGGAGAACGGTATTACCCTTAACGTTCGAAATGCTTATACCATTTTTTGCGCGATCGTTTTGAAATATTCGAATTTCGAATAAAATAATTTGAATTTCTTCGAAATGAAAGAAATGTCAAAAGTGATATTTATACTTCTCGATCAGTTTAAAATATAATTTGCATTTTGATGAAATTGTTTGCTATTCATTACTTTTTATATTGTTCTGTTCGGTTCTGTTCATTAAAAAAATATAAATCTTCCTATTTTTTGTTGTTCCTTTTGTGTAATGAGTGAAGTAATATATTATTTAGGATCACTTAATTGTATGTCTAAGACATAGTTTACTTATACCGACTTCTGAACGGTAAGTAAATCACTTACCGACGTGTTAGACCAGTTAAACCAGTAAACACAACTTACCGTCCTGACAACCGCTGCTGTAAATAAACATAAACACAATAAGATCGATCGCGCAAAAAAGTATTTATTCATTCCAGAAACTTCGTGTCTTCTATATTTGCCACTAGTTTTACTACACCAGTTTTAATGGTTGTATTATTTCCTCACCAAAGTGCTTCCGTCTAAGTCCTTGCATGTTCTCACAGAAACAGAGTATGTGAGTAGGTGTTTCATCATAGAGTTCACATTTCCTACACATAGGTTCACTAACATTGCCAATTTTGTGTAGATGTTTTTTCAGGGTGCAGTATCCTGTCTTCAAAAATCTCTTACCCAGACACTTTGCTGTCTCATGCCAGCCTGATAAGGGATTCCTTACAGATTTTAATCAGTCTAGACTTATCACTGATAGCTTTAAGCAAATCCTGGCTGCTAGTGAACATTTTAATTTTTTGTTCCGATTAATCCACCTCTGATGTTTTGATTAATACAGGATAAAGCGGCAATCATCTCTGCTTGAAACAATCTCTTTCTAGGTCCTTTTATACCAGCCCCAGTGTCCCAAAATATCCGTAATGCACCAATCTATTTAGGTGAGGTTTTCCATAAAAAGAAAGTGGCTTATTTTTGAATAAACCTCGTATGCGACACAAAATAAAAATACCTGCTATTTTTCCATGCCTTGAATAGGATACGCTACTGATTAGTTATGATTGTTTTTTTTTATTATTGACGCTGCCAGGAACATTATCCAATTAGTCAACCTCATCATATGAAAACAAAGACATTACGTATCTTAATACAAATAAAACTTCGGTAAAAAGGAAGTATTTAACTTGACACTCGAGTTTCCAATCGATATCATTTTATGTAGTAGAGCCAGCAGTCTACGTTATTCGTGTAGTAACATTGTTTAATAATAATAAAGATATCACAAACATTCATTCAAAATAATCCAACCAAAAGAATTTCGTATGTTGTGTTGAACAACTGTACAATTATATAACTTTATAATAAAGACTTATCTGGGCAGATATCCACATCTCGCCTTGTACCTATTTCTCTTTGTGAAAATAAGTTAATTTTGTAGCAAAATTTCGGGGGATGAACATAGTTCCTGGTCCAAATAAATATCGTGGACACAGTTCCTGGGACAAATCTGATGATTATCGACAAGAGTTATCAGGAAAGTAATTTGTTAATTTATGAACAGTTCACTCGTATAAAGTTTATTCAACTCCTTTAGTTATTGTAAAATTTCACCTTTTTCTTTGTCATTATATAAATATGAATTTTTTTATTAAGAAAGAGCAGATAACAGCATTTAAAAGTTAGTGATTTTTGGGTTTGATTTTTTTGTAATTTTTTTTCTCTAATCTAAATAAAATATTTTTTAGTTTTCATCAGATAACAAAGCACTGAGAACTGAGAAGTCAGTTTGGAAAGAACCTGCTTTTTCAATTTTCAACATTCAACGCCAAAAGTCAAGTCTTGTTTTACTGTGTTGTAATTAAGTCCAAAATATAAAGGTTGGCACGCCACTGCGCGTAGGCTTTTTTTTTCTGGAAAGGTCCTTTCTAGGGCCATGTGTTTTTGCCATTGGTAAATACTTTTAAAAGCGTAAAATTATAAAGTTAGTCTGTGCTGAAAAACCAACCATCGTGTACTTCATTTTCAACATACTGTATAGTAATTATTATTTGAAGATTGTTTAAAACATCTAAAATACATTTTCTATTGTATACTTGAGTTTTTTTTATATAAAGTTACGAAACATAATCTGCTGTGATAGTCTCAGCTTACATGTAGAATTTGTAAGATTGTATTTCATCAGTTTATACTCCAATAATTATAGCTACCTACATAGCATATTATAAGAATTGATTTACAAGTAAAAGATACAATTTTATAATATCATTCTGAATAAAATGAATAAAATCTGGTGTAGGTACAGTATCAAAATTTTATCAAATAATTGATATGCGTTCCTACTTTTTGTTGTATATTTGTTTATTTGTTTACCTAGTTACAATTTCGGCACATTTTTTATGCATAACTAGGTATATGCACACTTTAAACGTGGATAGTGTCTGTAAACACTAGCAAATTATTTCAAAGGAAAATAACATGGGTATTTTAGTAATTTTAATATTACCTGAGACATCCACCTTCCATCACCAACAGTATCCTCGGGAGGTTCAGGTTTTACACATGGATTTAACATATTAAACGTTTTCTTTTCCGCAAACTTCTCACTTAAAACACAATTTTTTTTGAAATTTCCGTTCGCCCCTTGTATTCGGTTTGTTTTTCGTTTATAAATTATCAACTTCAAAGCACCCACTTCGTCCACGTCGAACAAGGTTTAATTTGATACAAACTGCTACACTTGCTGGTTGGTTGTATTTGAACCCATTCATAAAATTAATGGTAAATCGCGGTAAATATCCGGCTATTCAGAAAATAACTGTTGTCTTTATATCCATCTCTTTTACAAACACTCGTCCATTTCTATAGTCAGCTGTAAACAACTGTTCGAAGACGATATAATGAATTGGATTGTTGGGTTGATTATTTTAAAATTCAATTGCAAAGAATTGTAAAGATGCATTCTATTGTTCTATAGTTTGATATTCGTACATTACCTCAAAAATAGATGGCAGCATATGTTTTAAAACTGATTTAGAACGGAATATTATTTTTCAAGAATTAAAAATTCAATAATAAATCAAAACAATGGTTCAAATTGAAAATTAATACACATAGTTGATTACTTTTGCTACAGAGGCAACTACAATAATATTAAAGACATCAATTATTGTTTAGTAATTATTAAAAGTAGAATCTTTAATAATTAATGTTTTTATATGATACTTTTTCCTTGTAAATACATTGAAAGACCGATATGCAAAAAAACCTTAGATACAACCGCACTTTGATACAACTACAGTAAATAGTAGAAATTATACAAACATAGATAAAACATGATAAAACATTCAACGGTACAACTGGATTAATTATGAATGAACTAGCGCTTAGAAGATTTCTACAGTTTAAGAATGAAAGAAATCTGGAATAATGTAGTTACATTATACTTTTCAGTACTAGATGGAGATACATGACTAAGTCAAAATTGTACAAGGAACCATGAAATTTGAAATTGTGTGTGTATAAATGGTATAGTATAAAAATGTGATTCTGATTTTAATAACGTCAAAAATAAAATAAGCTATCGGAAGAAGATCCCATTTAAAAATAAAAATGGGTGTTTATATCTCGTGAAAACTGAAAACTTGTCCAGTCATGACTGCTTCCGCTCGCTATGGCCTTTAAGCCAAAAGAAACGTAACATTCAGCACCAAAAATACCTCTGATAGAAGTAGGTTTATTTGATATATTTATTCCGGTTCTTTGTTAGTGCTCACCCTGTCTATATCTATAATAATTAAACTTTACTCTTTTTATATTGTCTATTTCCCGTATTTGTTTACGTAAAATTCAAAAACAAGAAAAGCAAAAAATAACCTTAATTAATTCACTTTTATTTGTATAAAAAGTTTGGTAAGATCGTTATATCAATAATATTTTGTGAGATACGTGTACGAAATGGTAGTTACATTGGATAATAAATGGGTAGAAAGTGTGGCGATTGTTACTGGAGCCAGTTCAGGAATTGGAGAGGCAATAGCTGAACGGTTAATTGAAGAAGGCATGACAGTAAGTGCATATATTTTATATGTGCCCAAGATAAAAATTAAAAATAAACAAATATTTTTATTTTTGATAATTTCTTGAAACAAATGGGTATTTTGGCAATTAACTTAAACTAAATATACGTATTTGGTGTCATCAAATAGATATAATAGAGGACTAGTAATAATAAGTACAATCCCTGAGGATGTTTTCAAATTCATTTGTTGAAATATACTAGAAGGGAGATGATGTGTAAATAGTTTTAAATATTCCGTGCTTTTCACTTCTGATTGCCATACCTAAATTGGTCAATTATTTTTAGAACAATATCCCCATTGAAGGGGATATATGATTTATACAGTGTGGAAACCACTTATGGAATAAAATTCTTTATGTCATTATTTTAAAAAATTATAAAAAATGCCGAGACACGTCAACTTTTGAATTGAGTTGTGCGTTAAGTGAGCATAAATGTAAATGTACAGGGTGATTCACGCAAGTATGCCATAGTCGGTGTTGTTTTTTTAATGAAACACCCTGTATATTTGCATATTTTTGAAATCCTCTTAATGAACCGATTCCAACAAACTAAATAATGTACCTATAGTCAATTATGAATTATACTGGGTGAATTTTTTATTTTTACAGTTATTAAACACATACATAAAATACCTGATGTATTTGATTTTAATACATTAAAATAAATGCTCAAAATGTTCTCCACCTAGTTGTTGGCAATAACACAGTCTCCTATAGAACTCCTCCTTAACTTTGTTTAAAGTTTGAGGTGGAATATTCCGTATTTCTGAAGTTATCCTGTCTTTGAGGTCTACAATGCTAGTTGGTTGTGTTGCATATACTTTGTTCTTGAGATAACCCCAAAGAAAAAAAATCTAACGGCGTAAGGTCTGGCGATCTAGCTGGCCACTCAATAGTACCTCTTCGTCCAATCCATTTATTGGGAAGATTTCATCTAAATAAGCTCTTACCGTAAGCATAATGGGGTGTTGCCCCGTCTTGCTGGAACCAAACATTTTCATTCGGTAAGCTAAGATCTATTGCGTTGGGATATAAGTTTGACAACGCAGGAATAACTTCATTTCTAGGCATATTTAAATATTTTTCTGCTGTCAAATTTCCATCTATAAATATAGGACCAATAATATGGTCACCTATGATACCGGCCCAAACGTTCACCTCTTGAGGGTACTGAGTATGTGTCTCACGCATCCAATTGGGATTTTCTGCTGACCAATATCTACAGTTCTGTCGGTTTACCTCTCCATTCATTGGGAATGTTGATTCGTCAGAAAAAAGAATGGTACCAAGAGCTATCTCATTTCTGTTCAGCTTATTCATCAATCTTTCGCAAAAATCCATTCTACCATCTGGATCGTCTTCTGTTAACTCCTGCACAAAAGTTAATTTGTAGGGATGAAGTTTTTATTTATGAAGACATCTTAGAACAGTTGTATGACTAACATTATTTTCACCAGCAATTTGACGTGTACTTGAAGTTGGATTCTCTTCGACACTTAACAAAATATCCACTTTCACATCATCTTCAACGAAGTGTGGTTTTCTATTCAATGGATTGACATGTCCAAGTTCTCTGAATAGTGCATGAATTTTAGACACAGTACTTTGTGGAATATTAGGCAATTCGGGATACCTCTGATTAAATAAGTTTGCCACTTCAACTTGACTTCTGCAGTTATCCCCGTACCCGATCATCATTAAAATCTCAATTCGGTGAGTCTCAGTTAAATATTTCATTGTTATGTCGACAAGGAAAGAGTGTTTGACAAAGATTTTACTTTTTCAGTATAAACTGTCAACACATTAACAACTGACAATAGAAAACAATCTACATTATTTACCGATTTTGTCTAATTATTGGCGTTTTTAGGCAATTTTTAGGTATTTATGATAATATTCATGGGCATAGCAGGTTTTGTTTAATATAGAAATACGTCTAATAATTAGTTAGTTTAGATTTTTGATAAATCCATATTTAGCTAATTTAAAAAAAGAACCAATATTTCAAGTGTAATAAATTATTAATTTTAAAATTTCACTCTGTATAATTCATAATTGACCATACATTCGGTATGAACAATCTTTTTTATCTAGCCACCAGCCTAAGGTGCTATCACCATGGATATATTTTTTGACATAACTGTGAATATACAGTCCACTTATTTTTGTATTGTCACAATAAATAAAATCAATAGAAAAAGCTATTAAAATAAGCTGTTTTCTTTAACTAATCAAAGGATAATTATTCTGATCAAAGAGAAGAATCATATCCACACATTCAGTTTGTTGGAATCGGTTCATTAAAAGGATTTCAAAAATATGCAAATATACAGGGTGTTTCATTAAAAAAAACATCACCGAAATACTTGCATGAATCACCCTGTACATTTACATTTATGTTTACATAACGCACAACTCAATTCAAAAGTTGACGTGTCTCGGCATTTTTTATAATTTTCTAAAATAATGACATAAAGAATTTTATTCCATAATTGGTTTCCACACAGTATAAACTTCAATGTGCAAAATGTTATGCTGTCTATATTGATGGGCAAACAATTCGAAATTTAGAAATATGACAAAATGAACACATACAGATTAAAACAGCCAGTTATATCCAAGGGCGTCCATATGGGGGGTATTTGGGGGTAATTTCCCCCCCCTCAGAACTCAGTTTTAGACCGGAAGGTAGTGACAGATTTTCGGACGTATATTGAGGTATGGATATTCTAACGATAATTAGCCATAAATTAATGACTTATATGATAAATGAAAAGCATGGAAATATTCATTAATGTATGGCTCATTATCCTCAGAATATCCATACCTCAACATACTCATAGAGTGGATACTGTAAGAAATCACGTCTCAGAATATGTCACTTTCTTTCGGTCTATTTGGTTTCTAAGTTTAATATATGTTACGGATGCACTGGCTGCGGAAGGGGCGGCAGCTCCTTTCTGCGGCCCGGGCCCGACCCTGGGCCTAACAAAACAAAGAATACGCAAGGAGACGAAGAAGTGGCTGAGGAATCAGCACCTCGCTCATTGGAATGCTCTGCAGGGTCCTAGACAATCCAAACTTCTACTGAAGGGATGGACTGATGGACACGCCAGGGCAGCCACTGAACTACCAAGGAGTAGGCTAAGAAAGATAACAGGACTCCTAACAGGGCACTGCTGTATGAGGAAGCACCTCTACAATCTAGGAGTAGAGGAAAGTTCCCTATGTAGGGGTTGCGGCATGACTGATGAAACGTCAGTTCATGTTCTCTTAGAGTGTCCACACTGGGCTGTATTACGCAGGCGAATCTTCGGAGTCACTGTCATGGCTCCTGGAGACACAAGCAGGCATCCACTGAAAAAGGTTGTGGCCTTTATTGAAGGGCTCGGCTTCATGGATGACTAGGTAGCAGGAATGGCACAATGGGCCCGCCAGTGGCCTCAGTGTCGGAACCTTGGCTTGAGTTGTCCAGGACAAGGCTCGCCTGCACATTTAGTAGTAGTAGTTAATATATGTTATATTAATGGCTCTCTACAATATGATTTCTTTTATTACCTAAACCAAAAAGCTTTAACCCCCCTCAAGAAAAAACATTATCGACGCCCCTGTTTATATCACATTATGGAAAGTAGAGTACGATTCAAAGAAGAATGGGCCATGACAGTCACACTAAACTGAGACAGAATTTAGTGTGTTCTCTCTCCACTCCACTGGAATATCTATTAACTCACCAAACGATGACGTACCAGCCTCGAAACGATGACGTAGGCTGTGACGCCTCTGGCCCATTCTTCTTTAAATCGGAGTTTATCTACTTGACACCAAACATTCAATAACACCTAACACAGACTAGAAGTACTATATATTTGATGATAAGAAACGAGAACTAGATTTCCTTGAAGAATTAGAAATTGGAAATTAGATTGATCTAGGGAGCTCTCCACTATTAAATTGTCTTCTCAAGTGACAATTATATAAGATCAGCAGGTTGTATTGAACATAAATGGGAAAAAGATGTCCAGGATCCAGGATATCCACATGGGGCTAATAATACCTAAGCTCAAATATTTGTGATTCATATAATATAGGTCACTATTATTTGGTGTAGCCAAAAAATTTTACAGTAAGAAGGCACCATATAAAAGGTAATTTTTGTAATTCTGAGGATGATATGTCAATATCGAAATAATTATTATAATTTCCGCTTAAATATCGTGGCGCCTAAAATTTCCGGAAATTTTCTTAGCTGCCGTGTTAACTAGTCAAAAATGGGGCATCTTATTGGTTGAAAAGCAGTGGTGTTAAATTTTCAAGAAAATTTCAAAATTTTCATCATTTTTTTTAATAGTGGAATTATTTATTAGAAAATCGAATATGAATAGTAATGGTCCAGACAGTACATTGAAATGAACATTTTTAAAATAATTTTTACTTTTATATTGATAACTTTCAATAGTTAGTTTAGGTTGTAGGTTTTGCAAGAAGAGTTGATAGAATGGAGGCTTTAGCCAAAAGAGCTACATTCAAAAAAGGGAAATTTCATTTCCTCAAAGTAGACATGTCTATAGAGGAAGATATTTTAAAGGCTTTCGAATGGATTAAACAAAATCTTGGCAGTATCCACGTTTTGGTGAATAATGCGGGCGTAGCAAAATTGAGTAAGTAGTGAAAATAATAATATATTTTATCGCCAACCGTCAGTAAAACCGTCAATTATCAGATTGATTTCCGGAAGTAAACAAACAGTTTACATATGCGTCTGGTAAAGTGACATATGCGTCTGGTAAAGTATTTTGACTTTGACAATACTCGAAAATCATCCTCTGTCAGTGTCACGCTTCTCCCTATTACGGCTTGATAATAGTTTTCTTGTGATTTATTTATAACAAATTATTGTTGGAACTTCTTTGACTCCAGGAGTTAACTTTTATAATGCTTCAGGGTGTACCTTCAATTTAAATATAACAAATAATGAGTAGATTTGTTCTATATGTGCTGTTTACTTTGTCATAATAAAATGCTATGAAATATACCTCAGTTTTTTTATATTCTGAATTCTGAGAAGTTGGCGATAACATTTTGTATGTACCACGTCAGTAAAGTGTTTTTATCGGACTCGCCTGTTATTCGCCTCGCTTCGCTCGTCTCATAATTTCAGATTCGTCCGATAAAGAATCACTTTACTGCCTTGGTACATAAATAACTATTATTGTAACAGGTCAGTATTGATATGGTTAGCACGATTGTATCGAGGTAAGTTGAATTTAATGAAGTTTTTTTTCAAAATCAACAATTTAACTACATCTGAAATTTGGCACGTGATAAAATAAACAGTATCAAAATAAAAAAGTGTTAGAGCTCAATAACGAAGTTCCTAAAGTTCCTTACTTACATTTACATTGTTTTGCCTTAAGCTATATTTGCCTATATGCTCCCATCAGTCATATAGGGCACCCTATATACTTTAGAAAAGACTCTGCTAACCTGCAGTTTAATAAATATTACTTTTTTCCAGACCTTTTCACAGAAAGCGATACCAAATCTTGGACTGATGTATTGCAAGTAAATGTCATTGGTACATGCATTGCAACAAGAGAAGCTATAAAATCCATGAAAGAAAATAGTATTAATGGACACATTATTAATATTAACAGCTTGATGGGACACAAAATACCAAATATTCCGCATGTTAATATGTATCCTCCAAGCAAACACGCTCTAACCGCTATCAATGAGTTGTTGAGAAATGAATTGGCTGCACTTGGCAAGAAAATTAAAGTTACAGTAAGCGATTAAATATATACATGATAGTGCAGTGCAAACTTGCGCATTCTAGTCCAGTAAATGAAGGAGGAAAAAAAAGGCAAAGTTAACATTAATGACGCCCTGTTTCCATCTGCCGGTTGGAAGTTGCATTTGGTACCTCATTAAACATGAGACAAAGTTCTGCATGAAAACGCGTGCGAGGGTGGAGAAAATGGCCCCAAAAGACCAGGAAAATAGGTTTTCATCCAATATCTCCTGAAATATGGCAGTTAGAGATTCTCGGTTCAGATAAAAATTGAAGTTCAGTTAATTTTCTACCAAAATGATCCTAATGATTTTTTTCGCAACATTAATATTTTCTGCAAAAAAATCGTGTTGAAAAGCCGGAAATTTTGAGACTTGTGAAATATGCAAGTTTTGTACAAAATTTGATCTGGGGGGTGTTCGAAATCCATTATTTTCAATGTGTTGGATTGTGGAAATCAATTGTAGATAGTGCCACCACATTTTACAGATTGGGAAAATCCTCGGTGCCATAAATAAGAAACCTTGTAACCAGACACTTTTGATGGATATTTATGTTTCCGAGGCTCTTGTTTTCCTCTCAGATGAGGCCTCAAGATATACTTATTAGGAAAGCGGGCTATAAGATTAATTCTAGCGAGATGGACCTCACCAGTGGACCTGAATCTAGCAACAATCAGATTTGCATATGTGGCAAAATACTGAAGTTCATTAGGTTTTTGGTAAGGAAAACTGATAATGCCTCAAGAGTGAAGAATATTTACCCATAATACTCAGCAACAATTTCTTGCAGATTCTCCGCAAATTTTTGCAAATCTTTTTGCAACCAGACTGATTGAGGTTTTTGGAATAACGAGTTATAAACGTTCTTCATGTTTCATTTATTATAGAAAAATATATATTTTATTTATTTATTTATTTATCAAGGGAGAACCCAATATAATGATACAAGAATAATACATTATAGACTAAAATATTACATGGAAAATTGGTTTGTAGCAGACGATACGAGCGCCACGTAGAGCACACGCGCGGCGAACGTTGGAGGAACCAAAGTAATAAATTATAGCGTATACATGTAGAAATACTGGTTTTTCCCCGGGGTATCAAAGGTATGACTTATATACATCGATGGAAAGGTGGGAATTCCCCCGTTACACTAATTAAGGTGTTAAAATGTTAAAAATAAAGAGCAGGGAGAAAAAAACCACCAAATAAAAAGTGCGTTTTTTCCTTGAGCCCGCGTTTTCTAATTTTATTGAAAAATGGACGACTTCGTCAAAAAAAGTAATTGCACAATCGGAAGGTAGACATTCTTAGCTTTCAAATGATGTATCATAGAGACCAATCAAGTAATGTATAAATTTTTAATTGTTGGTTGTTCACAAAATTTCCCCGCGCTCCAAAAACAGCAAAAATTTGGGATTCAATAAACAACGATTAAATGAAAATTAAAAAAGAATAGGGTATACAAATTTAAGAGATGACAAAGGACCTTATGAGGACCCATAATCAAGAAAATGTTGAGTAAATTAGTGCAATACAACAAAAATAGGAACAAATTCTTGGCGAGGTCAAAATTGCCCGGGAGCAGAAAGTTTGACTTGTGTTCCGATATGGCCAAAAGAGTCAAGCGTGACTCAATTCACAGGTTATGATAGCAGCAGAATTCCTGTTTTGCATGAACGTTGAATCATGAAAAAATATGCATTTTTCACAAAGTTATTGAATAATTTGTCCCCCCGCTGATGTGTAAATACACGGTCTGTGCTCTCCGACATACAGCACAGAAGCTCATTATTCGAGGTGCGCTTGGTGCCGTTTTTCTCAAAACCGGTCAAATTTTCGCAAATCATGCCGACCATTTTTGTAGAAAATTAACTGAACTTTAATTTTTATCTGAACCAAAAATCTCTAACTGCCATATTTTAGGAGATAAGGGCTGAAAGCCTATTTTTCTGGTCTTTTGGGGCCATTTTCTCCGCCCTCGCAAGCGTTTTCATGCAGAACTTTGTCTCATGTTTAATGAGGTACCAAATGCAACTTCCAACCGAAAGATGAAAATAGGGCGTCATTAATGTTAACTTTTTTCCTTTATTTACTGGATTATTCGTTTGCAAAATTGTTTTAATTCGTCCTAGAACCTCTCCTAAGTGTTTAAGATGACACTTGATACCTATCTGTTGTCTATCTCGCAATTAATTATTTTTTTTTTCAATTTTTTAGGCTGTTTTGAACCAAAAATTTCGTTCACTAATTAATTGATTTATGAAAGTTTAAAATCTTGGAATATCGTGATTTTCTTGATTTCATTAA
>CAJUYG010003723.1:0-19860 GCA_910591675.1 Galerucella calmariensis | reverse complement strand
ACTTTAGAAAGTTGCAAGAACAAACAACCATGGAAATTAGAAAAGTTAGTCTTATTTTTATTCAATTTCTTGTGAAATAGTTTTTCAACTCCAAATAAAAAAGAAGAAGAACGGCATTCAAATCTTACACAAATACGACAAAGGAGTATTATGACGATTTATCATATATTTTACCTATTTTACGACGCATACACAGACATTTTGTACGTGTACGGCTTATCTCTTTTCTGGATACTCTATATCTCATTCTTGTACGCATCCAGTCACATTTTCACGAATCTCCCTACGCTCGACAAGCTGTACGTTTTCCGCACATGTGTTTTCAGTGCGCCTTCTGATGGTTGGGTTTTCGTTTTGCTTATAGCAATCGAACCTGTCTCCGGTAAAGCATCCCATGAGCCGATATATTATGTTGACAAGAATCCTAGTAGAAATCGGATGGTGCCATAATATAAAAGACATTATCGAGTATAATTTTGTTATGTTTTGGACATTTAATAGTACCTATATTACACATCTAGGAGGGAAGAGTTTCATTACTGTCGAGAGATTAGCGTCGAGGTTAGCTATTACCTCGAGACAGGAATGAAACTTCTTACCGAGGTTTGTAAACTATTTTATTTACAACTATCATATTCAGATCAAAATTAATAAAAAATCTTTGTTTAGTTCTGAACACACCTAAAATATTTCATTTGACAACAACTGTGACCAATATAAATAAATGTCAGATAAAGTCTGATGAATATTAAGTTCGCGAATACTGCTCGGAATAATGAATTAAGAAAAATGTCATCCGATGAAGAATTGATGGATTGTACCCCTCCAGAAATAGGTATATTTTAAATATAAAAAATATTCATCTAAAATAGATAATATTAACGATCACATTATTTTAGAGGACGGGAAGTAGAGGTGTGTAATGTGACATTTTCTAACCTTCAATGACGTTTGTAATCACAGCAATGTATGTATGGTTGTGAATAAATGTTTTTTCCTTTTTTTAACATTTAAAAAAATCGTAAAAAAACATTTCTCATCCTGTATATTTATCGATATTTATTTATAAATCATCCAATATTTTATAAACTTATCTCAGCCTCAACTATCAGTTTATTTAGTAAATATGTATTTCTAAAATTGAATTTCCTTTGATATTCTACAAATTCGTTGATTTAATGGTTACGACCACTGGCAGTATTCAGTTTTTAGTAATTTCAGGTTGATAATTTCAAATGGAAGTCACGTACTTTGGTAATAGTGAGGTATAACGCGTAAAATTTGAGGTTCTGTTGGTCACCGATAGAATCAGTTACAATTATTGTCGTTGCTAAATTGATGCTTTGTTTCAAACACCCAGAGAGATCAAATTGTTACTGTGTAACTCAAAGGCAACATTGTCAATGCTACATTCGAATCGTTCTGGATAACATTGTTAACAAATTTATGTGTTAATATTATGAAGTTTATCTATAGTTATGTTCAAAAATATATCGTTGGGTATCGACACTACTGAGCTGAGTAGCATATCACAGCTTGCAGTCATTCTAACAATGAGCACGAGGTAAAATGTAGATATTGCTTCTTTGGGATGAATCGTAAAAAAACCAAAGTCTATCATGGATGTTGCGCTCGATAAAGATCCATACATACCACTGGTTGGAATACTAGAAAAATTACCGGTTAGGTTTCCCGGCATCGGTGATGCCTCAGCTGCACAAGTAGACCGTCGTAAAAAAATATACCTGCAATAAAAACCGAATTATTACGTAGGCAATAAAATACTCCAAATTCGCAATATTTTAACACAGAATAACTGTACATCCTTTTTAATATCTATAAATCTTCAACCTTTTAAGTAGATCTAACTTCCGTAATGCTAGCTTTAGTTTTATCTAGTGGTCTAAAGAATTGACTTAGGTCATAGAAGTTCTGTTTAGTGAGTGAGAGTAACTGATGATCGTTCCTCTCCAAACCAATCACTTAAACAACCCTTCAAAGTCGTTATAACTGTCCTTCGGTAATTGTGAATGTTCGAAATTCCAATAATAATGGTGACCCTAACGCTCATTTGTTTCAATGAAAGTTTGTTTACAAAGACGTTTAATATTCTTATTGATACCTCGACCGAGACCTCGACAACTGTTACAGTGTATAACTTATTATTACGACATTGTCTACACTCAATAAACCGGGCATACAATTATATAGATCGAAATTATCTGGCAACCGTATTAAAACGCGTTGGCACGCGATAATGCGACGTTCCGAGGCCTATATCCAAGTTACAGTTTGTTTATGAGCTGCTGATCAAAGTCTCGACTACCGATTTATAATGTTTAACCCTTTGGGTTTGGCGTAGAACGTGGAAACAACTCCAACGGAAAATACTCCCATTTGATCTTCCGATACGATACATTCAGGTAGAATAAATATGGAAATGATGGTTCAATAATGTGTACATGTAGCAACATTATTTTCACGTTTCAGTGGTTCTCAATAAATGTTTGTCGTAAAGAAATTTTTGTAAAGATGGTGTTCAAATATTCATAACTAGCGTGGGTTTGAGATGAGTGAGATCACTAAGCCTACGAATTAAGTGTGAATTGGGAAAAAATACCAGCTTGGTTCAAACAGTATCTCGATTGCCACAAAAGAAGTAACCAGAAAAGGGAAACATAATAATCTGCTTTGACAGCAAACAAGCTCTATCAGCCTGAACAGACAATAGCTATTTGTGTATTAAGAGCGGAAAGTGATACTTTGCCGCTTGAGGCAGAGAGGCAGAGAATCTGCCGAAAGCGGCAACGCACTTTCTGCTCGAATTGCACACAAGATTTTTTCTACGATCACCTTATTTTTAAACAAATAATTAAAAAAAACATGAAAAGTACACTTTATTAGAATTTGATGTTGAAAACATGTAACAATTACTTATTATTTTTATTTATTGAGAATGTTTGTGACTTCTTTGCTTTATAACCCACTGCTTCTAACTTCAAAAATGCAATCAGTTTAGTGTATTTAGTGATGTTAATATCATTTTTTACTCGCAAAGTGCTTCGAAGCATCGAATATTGTGATCACAAGGTTGAAGATTTTAGAGTTTTGGATTTTTCGCCAAATTAGTCAGCAATGCATTCTCCGAATATTTTTTAATTTTCTTTGAGCGGCACCAATCCATGAAAATATTGTATTGTTCTTCGTATTTACCTCTGGATTTAGTTGGCAGAAGATTAAGAGTAATATTTTTATCAAAATCTGCTATATCTGGAGGTGTGCTTGAAAATTCACTGTCACTATCCATTTTTCAAATAGCTATTTATAAACAGACAACTTTTTTATAAACTAAAAATGAAATAATGACGTTTCATTAATTCCATAGTCTACTATTTTCACAAAATAGTAGATAGGTACTTAAATATGCAATAACTGTTGCATCTAGGTGTATAATGCATTGCCTACCTTCTGACTGTTATATTTCTAGTACGTAAACTTGTCCGTATAAATCAATACTATGAAAATAGAAATCTGCAAAAACGATCAAGAAAATTGTCAATCTTAACAATGTTATATTTGTAATAAGTTGTAACGAGAGTTGTAAATATTAATTTTCCTCTTGAACTAAGAAATAAATCCTTCACTGTAGTATTGAATCAAAATAATATCAATGTATGAGGTTTGAATTATTTTATAATTTCAATAAAATTGAACATATAAAATATACACCTCCATCTATTTGTTGGTAGCGTAACCTGCAGCGTTGTAAATCCAGTAACTTGTATAAATTGTAGATGTCAGTCAAATTATATAGGAATATTTATTAATTTCGTTCGAAATATCTTCAAATATTAATATTTCAACTAAAATATTCGGACTGCTCTACATTTTGTTTTAATATATCTATTATTTACTACCTTTCTTTAGTTTATTGTAAATGAAAACAGGCGAGCGGAAAAGTACGCTCTAGAGCGTAAATAATGTCAATTATGACAGATCGCGGAAAACATCAACTTTGCGGTTAGATTTGAGTGTGCAAAAGTCTACTTTGGGTAGTGATCGTAGGAAAAGTGTTGTATCAGGTCATAGTATTGGAGTACCATCAAGATTTAGCTAACGCCTCGGTAGATAACAATATTATTTTGAGGTGGGTTGAAGGGCATGCTAGGAGTAAAGGTAACCGCATTGCCGATTCTTTAGCTATGGACCAAAAACTTTTAGAACCCAGCGACACCGACGACTTCGGCAATTACGGATACTCAATCCTTAAAAAGATGAGATGAAGTCAAGAGATGCATAAAAACTCATTTCTCAGTAAATTTTTTTTGGAGTGGTATAACTTGTCTCAATGAACAAATTCCTTCCACAGAAAATTATATTTTTTTACATTTGATAATTAAATTTGAGGATTTTAGAGGTATTTTCAGAGATGCGAGATTTAATTGACTAAATATTTATATTAGAACTTTATAAATTCATTCAATGAATTAATTTTATATGAAATGTTATTGACGCTTAATTCGATTTGTTCTGTTATTATTTTCCTTCTCCTTTCTGAAATTGAAGTATTCATGGCTGTATTTGTTATGTAGCCACTTTCTTCATTGAACTTTACTACCAATTGCTTGATTCTAATGTTTTATGTATTTTAAGGTAAATAGATATCTGTCAATTGTCAAGATTAGTCATGAGCTCGGTCATGAGCAGAGCAAGACCAAGATTCAGATAGTCTTGGAGTTGTTCTTGGTCTTGCTTATTCGGTCTTGGTCTTGGAATGGTCCTGCTTATTTAGTCTTGGTCTGTGGAAGTAAGAATTTTCAGTTGAGTCTTGCATATTTAGTATTGGTCTTGAATATTCAGCTTTCGTATTGTTCTTGTTCTTGTACATTTAGTCTTGGTTTTGGTTTTGCTAGTTTGAGGATAGTCTTAGTCTCGATCTTAGTCTTGGTCTTGCTTTTCCGCAAGACAAAGTCCAATTTTGCTCATTACTAGTCCAAATTCAATTGTACTTCCGTTATTTTCACGTGTAGTGAATATCATTTTAATTTTATTTTATAAAGAAATTTCCAGTTGATGGACAATTATTATAATGTCAACATGTGGTTTACAATTACAATGTTTCTAGTCTTGTTTTTTTTTTGGTTTTATTACTACCAAATGACTAATTTGTTGGTTCCAGATTCAAAAATCGATTATTTCATCCCCTGTTCTCTGGATGAGTCGGTTATATGAATTAAATACTAAACTTAAACCTATTCAATATTTTTTAATAAATCAATTCTAGAAATTGAGTAACGTTCAAAGCGTGAAGATGACTTTTTACCCATGAGTAAACAATGTATTACAGGTAGTACTTCCCCCAGTTTTCTCAATGTATATAGGGCAGATCTAACTTTTTTCGTGTTTTCTATGTATAGATTCTATTTCAAGTGCATTTATCACGTCCAAATATTTAATTTTCGTTTTAGATGAAATAGTTAAGATCTCTGTGTTAATCATAATTTGCAACTGACTAAATAAAAGGTTGGGTTGAAGAGTTGCAACAAAAGTTAAATATTTTGTTTTTTCAATGTTGAGAGTTAGTAGCTTATGATCTAAAAAAAAAAAAAAAAATTCGCAAAAAATCTTCTACTACAGTCAATTCTTAAATTGACCCTTGTGGTACACCATACTCAATAACCTCTTGGCTGCTGCAGGCACTCCTAAGCCTTACCACTTGAGTTCTGTTAGTTCTGTAACTTCCAATTAATTGTAGACAATGACCCCGAACACCGACATTTTCCAAACATTGAGGAAGTAAAATATGGCTAACAGAGTCTAAAGTTTTAGATATAGATCAAGAAACAAACACAATATACAGTGTGTTATTTATAAGATGCGACATAGGGATTCCTGTACATAGCAGTATGGGTAGAAGCACGGAAAACTTAGGGCCGGTTGTAGATGTCACAGGTGAACGTTAGTTTAACTGAACTGCCAGTCAACTTTGAACCGAGTTCATTTTGGTTTTCGTTGTAGAGTGCAAGATCAACATTAGTTTGGTTGAACGCCGTTCAGGTCACGTTGGTTGCACTGAACTACGCTTTTCATCTAAAATTTTAATGTCCCATGCCAAACTTGATCGTTGACTGACAGTGTTGATTGAGAATTATCAGGTGTATGTGGTTGTAAACAAAAAGGTGGTGGTTGTTGTATTTTGTGTGGAAAATTAACGAAGAAAGCAAATAAAAAACGATCAACAAATTTCAGTTCGAAAGAAGAGAATATTTTAATATCCTTATGGCCTTATTCTGTACAAAAATGTTAGCGGTAACAGCGCTGTAAATCTTCAAGGTCGAGAGATGTTACGAAAAAGCTATTATGTACGCTTTTGATGTAACTTACATCGATGTATAATAACATTTTCGCTGTTAAGATAACGCCGACCAAAATATTCGACGTTAGGAGTGTTTTGACACTGTTTGTTATAAGTTGAATATTGTAAATTTTAATGAAATGGGTCAAAATGAACATCAATATCATCCCATTTTCGGGACGGTGTGTATTAGCAATATCGAAACAAAAAAATAAGCCAAATTTTAGAGTATAAATTGAAAAAATTTTTAGGAATTATATGCGTATAGAAAGAAAAATCCGTTTGATATACCGTAAGACCTTTTCATTGCCTATTACAGGCTAAATAAAGAAATTAATTTTATACTTAGAGCCACATTTAAAAAATCCAGGAAATGCAAACGCCATACATTTTTTAAATAAAAATGATAAATAAATAATTCCTCTAAAAAAGTCTTCTTCCTTCTGGTTCCTCCACCTCTTGCTTTACATAATCGGACCAATAACTTAAAATTTAGGTAAATTCTACAACACAACATAATATCTTGACAACGATAGCTGGAACGCTACCGAAACGTTGAAATAAAGAATTTAAAAATATTGTGGTTTAATTTCCCAAGAAATTCTACGATGTAATATTGCGCTCTCAATAATTTTTTTACATCGGGTGGTTCAGAATACGATTTTTAACCGCGCAGTTGAATTGATTTAACATTGCGATTTTAACTACATCGATTACAAATCTCACAGTTTGTTTTTCTAATCGAAATCTACATTTAAATTCAATATCAGACCATATTTCAAAATGACTGGGCCTAGGTTTGCGGTCTTCTAGGATGTAAAAAACCATTCAAAATTTGTAAAAAATCTTCATCGTCGGTTAATTCTTCTAATAATTCGTTCATTTTGATTGAAATAATGAATTATCAGATATTCAACCTCACTTTTTAAGGTTAACAACTCAACGTCAAATGCCAAAACCCTCTTGAACCGCCTTTGAACGCCCTTCGAGGACCGTTCACGAAAACTTCTATTTGAACCACAGATCAGTAGTGACTGACGTACTTACAACAAAAATTTGCAATTAAACTCGGTTCAACGCAGAACCACAGTTGAACTATGCATCTACAACCGGGCCTTAAAAGTTTAAACTGAAGTATGGCGCGGTCGGTGGTGAAATTTATTTCTTTTTGTTTTTAGTTGTTTTTTCACAATTTTTGTAACAAATTAATCTGCTTTATTTTAAATTTAATGTTTTTTGACATGAATTGTGTAAAAGAACAAACATTCTACCACCGCGGCGGATCGAACCGCCATACTGTACGTTTACCACAAAATTAGTGGAAACATAAAATTGAATTGTAAAATGTTTAATTTGAAGTTATAAGTATTACAGTTTATAGAAATTTTTATTTTCTAGATTTTTTCTTAAGTGGGTCGTAGAAAATATATGCTGCTCGACTCGTGTGGATTGTCCATATCGCACTTGAACGATCTTCGTCCTCGTGCGATATGGCTATCATATTCACACTAGTTGCACAAACTACAATTTCTTTCAAAATATGCCCTTATACATTTAAAAACAACCTGCCAAATGTCAAATCAATCTATCCATCCATTTTAAAGTTATCGAATTGAAACATTCAAGTTTTCAAAATTTCAACACCCTGTATTTCGAAAAGTGAATGTGCTAGACCCCTTAATCGCGCAAAAAAAATTATGGAAATAATAGTAAAAATTGATCCGAACAAATTCAAGTAGATCACCGGCACTGCGAATACCAGCTTTGCATAGAATTTAAATATAGCATCGGTGGTTCAGTGGTAGAATGCTCGCATTGCATTCGGGCGGCCCGGGTTCGAATCCCGGCAGGTGCATAATATTATTGTGAATCGTTGCTTCGTAAACGAGAAAGAGACTAAGGAGGTACAAGCACGGAAGCAAGGCACATAACGAAGCAACGTAACATAACGTAGCGTAACGTAACGCGCAACGGTCAGATCTTTTGCGTCGCGACCCCTGGTCGCTCAAACATAACCTGGCGTAAAGAACTAAAGTTCCAAAAGGGTGAGTATGTCTTTGTTGAATCGCATGACTCGCATGATAAGACTGCATTTGACTATATCCATTTCTTTTTTAAACCAGAGCGAATTCAAGAAAATTAAAAGTGTATTTGAACTTATTTCTCAACGACCTTTCAAAATCTGCTATTATTTTTTATGAACGCTATTTGGTAAAAAAGTTAGCTCGCATTTGACAGTTTTGTACTGCAATCCCTATGTCGCATCTTATAAATAACACAGTCTATATAATTTTTTTCTATGAATTATCAGATTTCTAGGTATGATCGATACCCTAATGTGTATCTTTGTACTAGTATGGACTTCTCAGTGTAAAGTGCAATTATCACCTATCACCTACTTCAACATTATGCAAACAGCTCCAACTAACAATTGTTGAAGAATAACCATTTTGCCCCAGGAAAACATTTGAAACATGTTGTTTTCTACGTCAACAATGTTTATGATTATGTAATTAAAATAAAATATTGGTAATATTATTATCTACCCAATTAACAAACTTCTATATTGTTTCAGGCTAAATTGGAAACAAAAGCTTTGAAAGCAAAACGTCCGGGTTTTACAGATGATCGGTACAATGAAACATCATACTACATTGAAAATGGTAAGTGCTTAATTGTTATACAATGTTGTTGGTTGAATTTTTGATTTTATTTCATAAAGTATTGCTTTTCACAGGCGAAACTCAAAAAGAGAACAAATAACTAATTGTAATAGCTCGTTTCGACACCGATTGCGACCCGGCTCGCCAAGACTTACCCCATTTCGCATTTTTTTACTGTTAGCTTTTTTGAACCCGACGTAATTGACTTGTTCCGGATGGTCAAATAAGAATGGCCAATGTAGTACAGCATTCGCGTTTGCTCACTGTTGACCAAAAACATGAACGTGTTGATGCTTCCTAGTAGTGGTCGATCATGTTTAAACGTAACAAACCGGAATTTTTGCGTCGATATGTAAAAATGAATGAAACATGAAATACTTCAGTCTGGAATCAAAACGATGGTGATCTGAGTAGACAGCAGCTGGTATCCTCGTCCAAAGCGCACAACAAGGTTATGGCCTCGGTATTTTGGGATGGACTTGGTGCAATATTCACCGAATATCTTGAAAAGGGAAATACCATCAACAGTGAATATAATATAGCGATATTGGAGCGTTTGAAGGCCGTAATTACAAAGAAACGTCCGCATATGACAGAAAAAAAATGTGTTCCATCAACACAACGCACCGTGTCACAATTCAAACAAAATAAAAGCAAAACTACATGAATTGTAATTCAAATTGCTCCCACATCCACCGTATTCGCCAGATTTGGCTCCCAGCGTCTTCAGGCTGTTCGCAGACCTAAAAAAATGTTCGCCGGTAAGAAATTTCGCGCGAATGAAGAGGTTATCGCAGAAACTGATGCTTATTTTGAGGTAAAAGATAAATCGTTCTACAAAAGTGGTATTGAAATGTTAGAGCGGCGCTGAAATGATTGCTTTCTTCTTGATGGAAATTATGTTGATGAATAAAACTAATTTTGAACAAAAAAACGTGTGTTCTTTGTTAGGCCCGGGACTTTTCAGACCATATGTCAGATATTCCACAATAGAGATCACAAGATATTGAAATGTGATTTTTGAAACAGAATTAACTTTCCGTAACTTACTATGAAGTATTGTTTGGAGTTCCACGAAGTAAGGATTGAAATAATCAATACGAAAAAGGTATTAATTAACTTGGAATCCTACGGCGCTCCCAGATGAATTAAACAACTCTTTTCAACTCATCAGCTACTTTTTAATATTAAAGAACTTCACAGATTTTACAAATTAAATGCTGAAGCTCATGGCGAACCATCAAACGAAAAAGTTAATGAGTTAAACGTCGTTTTGCTCTGACAATTAAAACTTGCATTTGAAAAAAGAATTCTAGCCACCGACTCCAAAATGTCTATAAAGAGTTAGACGACAGTAATATGCAAAAGTACTAGTATATTGTGTCTTAGTACATGAACAAATGGAATAGACCGGTTAGCCACCTCAACAAATCTAATTTAAGATCATATGCTCTTAGCATTCTTCAAATACATAACACAGACGGCTGAAAAATCAGAGAAGGCTCATGATATGGAGTCAACTCCAGATCGCTAAGGGGAATGGGGGGGAGGGGAAATACCAGCGTGGCTCGAACAGAACTGGCTGGTATCCTCAATTGTCACAAAAGAACTAACCAAAAAAGGAATTTCTGGCAAAACATAATAATCTGCACTGAACAGACAACGTGTTGCATCAGTGCCTCGTTGAATAACAATTTATCCCGAAGTGGGCTTAAATGCACGACAGGTGTAAAGGTAGATTATTTAGCCAGCGAAGCAGCTGGACCAAGACTTTTAGGACCCAGATACACCTACGGCCTAACGACTTCGGGGCAATCAATCCCTAAAGAGGGATGGGATGAAATCAAAGAATGCAGTTTTGCTAGAATCACCACAGGCGACCCTGGTAAGCTGGCGCCGAAGAAAAACTTGGCGATGACTCTGTGTTTAACAGTAGGATTTCTCACTGGCCATTGTAAACTATGGAAACACTTTCATACAATAGTCGACACACCTCTATGCAGGATGTTTGAACAGGAAACTGCTAGTCATGTCTTATGCGAGTGCCTGGAGTTATTGTCAATAACAGATTGTGTGGAAGGTGAGTCTTGGCCTACACCTGCCGATATAAAGAAAATGGGACCTGGTCACCATCCTGAAAAGGACAGGATGGACGATGACCTAGTAGGACGTACAATGGGTCACATGTGGCCTAAGTGCTAAGGGCCTAAACTCACACTCCCTACCCTACAAATACAGAGAAGACCATCGATCTCATGTGAAGCTCACTTCTCTCCATCTCTTTCTGGAAAAAGAGGCTCGATGGGTAATATAATAGAGAATTAGGTATAGTTCTAAACCCTGGCTTATAAGGACCGTATCAAATTACTTGTGAATCTGGAAAGTCACAGTACTCTGGCAATGACCTCGGACATCAAGCCCCGGAAAATTATAGCAGTATTGATATTGACCTATATGTTTGTTGTCAGTTTTGAAAGTTAAAGTAATATCCAATGCTGGATAATGTTTATCTTCTGAGACTAAAGGGTTAAGTGATATTTCCACAAAGCATAGGCTACTTTTATTATGCAAAACTAGATGCAGGAAATGATTTAAATCATCAAATACACAGTTGGCTTGCGACAAAGTTACATAAGCTAGACATTTACATAATACGTAATATCAATTGATCAAAGTAACACAAATGATGACTTAAGAAGAGTTTATCCAGTATATTGAAAAAATAAATAAATAGGAAATATCTACGTATTTCCCTATTTACCTTTTTAATTCACGTAGTACTGGTAAAATCCATGCTAAATTTGTTTGCCTGACAGCAACTCTGCGAATACTCGTTCCAGATTTTAAAGCTTCCGCGTGATTTGACAGTATAATGGTTTCCCAATACATATTGCAACTGAATAATATATAAACTCGTATATATAATATACGTAATAGGTACAGTATTTGCATTCGACAAACGTAACTTTCTTGATCGTCGGCTGGCTCACATTTCATGGCAATATCGGTAATTGGAAACGTTTATTGGCAATTATTCTCTATTGCGGTTTCTTAAGCTTACAACGTATACTCACATTTTAATAACTTAATTCAATTCAGAGATAGTTTACTGACTACGCCATGTGTTATTTGCAAAGTTTTTATTATTTTAATAATAAAAATAATGTTCATTCAAGGTATATAATACAATATAATAAATAATTGTCTAACTGACAACCAAGGCCAGAACATACAAGCTTCAACTCCAACTTATCGGTTCCCTCCAGAACAATATGGCCGACCTGTCATTCATGTGATCTGGAATGGCTTATAACGTCTACAATCAGTGAGCAAACTACTGCCAATCTTCATTTGTTTTCTGGTTCTTTTATTAAGATGCACATATCCATCTAAAGTCGGTTCGTTCTCAATAAAAACCGCATGAGAATAAAATCACGTGAATATTGGATGACCTAGGCAAGTGGATAAGGTTGAACGAGGCGTATTCTGCTAACATTTCAATGCGAGTCATCTAGTACGCAGCCGTCTTAGAATAGATCACGCGTGGTCTTTGTTTACTTCTTGGGATGGTCCAAACTATGGTGTCATCTTTTTTATTATTGAAAACTTTTTTTGTTCCAGGCTTACGAAAAGTCTACCCTTACTACTTCACATTTACAACGTTCACGAAAGGGCGTTGGGTAGGTGAAAAAATTCTAGACATATTTGCCAGAGAATTTCGAGCCCATCCAGCCGAAGAGTATGAACGTTGCATACAAGCAGGAACTTTAACAGTTAATTATGAAAAAGTTCCCACCGATTATAAGTTAAAACATAACGACCTTCTCGCCAACGTTGTACATAGGTAAGAATTTATTTTCTCATTAGCTTTTTATTTTCAACATAGATTAGATTAGTACACAGCACATTGTAAATTTGTTTGAAAGTTGCACTGAAAATATTGTCTATTTGAAAATCGTGATATATAGCACACAGAGAAGATTCCAATAAAAGTTACTTGACTAACTAGCTTTTAAAATACTTCCAAAAACATATTCGCTTGCAGAATTTATGTGGGTTATAGAAGTTTTTGAAGTTTCTCAGTAGCGTAATTGGTTCGTTATGGTTCCGTTTACTGTCAATAGACATTAGGGACATAAAGCGGTCCTTCAAATAGATCACTTATCCGTATACGTAACGTAACGGAGATACGTGATTAATCAAAAATAAGTATACAGCAAATGCGAATACTATTACCTTGACATCTACTAAAAAATAGTGTTTCTTAAGGTGACCTTTCGCGTTTCTTGGTCGTTTAGACGTTGAAAAACTCGAACACGAAACACAATAAAGCAATACGTACGTTAGGTATGTGTGGCGGATTGATACGTTTCACGTAACGTAACGTAACCCACGTATCGCTTATGCTCATTGCGATACGTACGATTTTTAGAACTGCTTTAAGTCCCTAGTCACTAAGAATAACTGAAATAATCATTTTAAGTAATTATATAGATTAGAGGTCCTAAAGAAAACATACACAATTGTGATTATATTTGTTTTAGTAAAAAAATAAATATGAAAAATGACAATCTTCCATCTTAGCTCAAACACCGAGCAAAAACGAGTGACATAAATCTTTTGTATAAATATCGTTCCAAATTTTATTGTATTCTCTGGTTTTGCAGCGTTATAGAATTTATGGCTATCACACAAAACGTGTGTGTGTTTTTGAAAATCAGTCATCATGCTTATTGTCTGTGTTTGTTAGTATAGTATATTGTTAATGTTCGTTGGTATATGTATAGTTTAGTACAAAATACATCCGTTCGCTTCTACTGCAAAAATATTCCAATGAAATGAAGATTTAAACTACCTTTCAAAACGAAAGCCTGCATTTTTGAATGTATAATGGTGAGTGAAATTAATTTGCTCCGTTCCATAATTTGTCGGATAGATAAAGAAATCTGCAAGCAAAAGCAGCACCGGTTTCAGACATATTTTCCATTATTGCAAGATCCATACGCTCTATCGACTTCTCTACTCCCTCCGATGAGTTTTAGCGAAAATATTTGACAGTTCCAAGAACCAATCAAATTTCCTAGTTTTGCATCATAATATGAACAATTTCACCCAATCATGTCAACATTACACTGAAAATTTTTTGACAGTTCCAAGAGCCAATCAAATTTCCTCATATTTTATCATATGAACAATTTCACCCAATCATGTCAACATTACACTGAAAAAAGACCATGGGCTGTTTTCACGTTGGTTGCTATGGACACATATTGATTTATTTCGATGTTGAAGTTTCAAATATTTAATATTTCGAAATGTCACGATTTGTTTTAGCTCTGTATTTTTCCTATGATTAGCAAAAAATTTTCTATCCAAATAACCCTCGGACATTGATAAATGCTCAAAAATTTTATGACAACTTTCTCAAGCTTGTTGCTTGTAGGCAAAAGACCTCCGCCTACGGCGTCGGTCTGTTTCCAAGCAACAATCTTTCGAAATCTGTCATAAAATTTTTTCGAACAATTATCAATGTCCTTGGGTTATTACTACTGTTAACAGACCTATTTTCACACTGAGTTATTTCGATTATAAAGTTTCAAATATTTAATATTTCGAAATGTCACAATTAGCTTTTCTAATTGTTCCTTTGTTAATTGCACCTTTAAATAAATTGTTTTAGCTCTGTATTTTTTCTATAATTAGCAAAAAATTTTCTATGTGAATGACTCTCGGACATTGATAAATGCTCAAAAATTTTATGACCACTTTCTCAAGCTTGTTGCTTGTAGGTAACAGACCTCCGCCTACGGCGTCTGTCTGTTTCCAAGCAACAAGCTTTCGAAATCTGTCATAAAATTTGTTCGAACAATTATTATCAATATCCTTGGGTAATTACTGATAATTGTAATAAAAGATATTTTTTGAAACTTTTGTCAATAATTTATGTATTCTCAATAAAGTATTATTACAGTTTCATGTAATATTGTTGCATTTAATAAAGCGCGTTACCAATAGCTATCGCAAAATAATAATTATTCTAACGCTTTATAAAGTTTGGGAAAATATTTTCCAAAAATAGTAACCGTTACACTGAGAAGCAACAACTACTTCCCGGGCTATAGGCACCAACGGCTATTAAATTACACTTCAAAGTTAAACGGGTCTGGTATATCTACAAGATATTCAACAACAACCTTGCTGGTTTGCAATTAAAAGGGACAACATAACTTGTAGACCGATTTCGGCGTATTTGCGCCTCATCAGTACAAGGTATATTATGTTCTCCGTCCGAGTTGAACTATTTTTGAAAAATATTTGTCAAAACGTTAGAATAATTATTATTCTGCGATATATATTACCATCCTACTATTTTCTTGTTTCAGTTGCCTTTCCATATTTTGTATCATTTTTGCGTAGATCGCGACTAGAACATAACAAATTTATTTTTGTCTATTGTCTCAAATATCTACTTTCCACTTTCAGAAATTTCAAAACCTTCGGTAAAAAATTTTAACAATAAACTTTTCCTGTGTTATGTATTTTGATTACTAATTTAAATTATTTTGTGATATGCTTCATTTACGATAAGTTTGCAATTTTGACATTTGTAGTAACAATTGCAGCCACTGAACAAAATCTAAATATACAGAGTGTAAATGGAAAAATTATTCATATAAAGAGGGAAGTTGCGGTCCAAAATTTGGCTGCCGTGTCCGGGGTTGTCAGACAATTTTATCAGAATTTCTTGTGTTGGTTTGTCGTTTCCATTTCATTCGCATTGTTTTGTGGGTATGTTGCGAACGGATTTTTGTGATATCCGACTTGCTTTCACCTCTAATTTCTTGTATGTAGCTGATTCTTGGATGAGGGCTGGTCGAAGAGAATACACCACACTTTCTACACTTTATGATTAAAGACTGTATTTTTATTATTTTTTATTTTATTATTAGAGAACAAATTGTAAGTACATAGAGATTAATTACATAAAATTGATGCTTTTTGTTCAGATTCTCTCGGCTTTCTGATTTCCCTCTCATATTTAGAGGGCGGAGTTAACGCTCACAATTCAAAATTGCGGGGTTGCCTCTAACAATTAATGTCTTAAGATTATGAAGAATAAATTGGAAACTCAACACGCATCTTATAGTTAATTATTTACTGGACATCTTGAAATTTATGTATTTAATCATAAAATTTTTATAATTTCATGTTCAAGTTGAATGTACTCTTATGCAGTAAACAACTTATCAACATAATTTTATGCTACTGGAAAAAAATTACAACGTGGCAACGATGTGAAACATCTGTCATGTTTTGTTATTGCAAACTTATCTTAAATGAACTATGGTCACGAATTCTATAACGAATAAATATCATATAAACGATTCAAAACCAGAACATACAATAAAATTTGAAACAACAAAAAAAATTGTTTAGTTTTGTTTGAGTACCTATCACTCAATATTCCATCTAATCAGATGTAATCATGAGCTCCTCCACCTCAAACGACTTTTTTAATTTCCTGAAAATGACCATAAAAATGCCTGGAAATGATTTTAAGATACTTACCACCTTCAATATCTAAAATTCATCCGAAAATTCAGGAGAAAAGTAGTGAAATATGTTATTTTAATTTGTCGTATTTTTACAAAAATCTAAAAGGCAAACTCGTAAAAGCATGTTCTTTGAGATTTACATAGACGTTATGAAACTTCCTATCACAATTTCATGTGAATGTGTCCTATATTTATAGTCCAATCAATTAACTGATAAAGAGGTTTTAAAATATTTTCAGTACAACTTATTTATATAACCGATCCAAATCATACCTAGTGGAGAATTTCAAAAACAGACCTCAAAGATGATAGTATTAAACTATTATCTTTGACATCTATTGAGAACACACTTTCCTAAAATCACAATTATTCACAGAAAACTGTAATTGAGTAGAGTTCAAAAACTTTACTTGTAAGGACGTTAATTTTCTGACAAAAATTGGCTTTGGTGTTAGCAAAGAACATTTCTGTTTCCATCCACCAATTTTAAATACAATTAAATCCAGTAATATGTTTTTTTACAAGTGCAATTATATTTGCTTTATGAAAATGTATAGCAATCAAATAAAACCTTTGAAATGCATCATTTGCCTCGGAGATATTCAAAAGTTTTGCTAGCCTAATCAATTCAATAAAATAAATTGAAATCTTCTCTTTTCTAACTAGCATCTCTTATTTAAATATTAAGCTTCTATTAAATATTTCTAATGGATACCAGTTGTTACCCTGCCATTTGTTTGAAAACTATTTAATGTTCCAATTTATCAACACTGTCCCTTCCGGAGAACTCATTGAGTTGAGAGGCTGAAAATTGAAATGGCAAATTTTACTTATCCAAGTTTGTCCGTTATGACTACAAGTGTAAAAACACCTACGAGGAAGACAAAATCTACCAGTGACTGTAAATGTTGAATATTAAGTATCTTGGAGTCTAATGCACCTTGGTGACTTTTGATGATGTCTATGTCCAATATATTCAACATAAATGGTCGGAAAACTCAATCGAAAGGTCAAAAAATAAAAAAATAGGGATATGGACTCACCGTAAACCATAAGAATTAGGTCAATAGTCAATAGATAGTACGATAGAAGAAAAGAGTTTTGGTCTTTTGTAAATGAGATAAAAAAAGACATCCTATAAGTTGAAACTGTAGAAGACAGGAAGACAAACCAAGGACATCCATAAGCTGTAAACTTATATGAGAGAAAGTCGGGAGGGGATTTTAATGTGAAATAAGGCCAGCTCTTAAAATTGCACGAATCAATTAGTAGGTATAAGAATGTGAAAAGATAGAGATGAAATTACAAAACTTTTAGGCGTTAATGCGAAACCTCATCAAACTGGATTAGGCACAAGCTTCCTTGCCGTCGTGGCTTGTAGCATGAATAGAGGAGTTCAGTCTAAGGTCAGTGTGCAACTGTGAGTCGCTGGACCACAGAAGGCAGAAACTGTATGGTAGACCCCAAATGACTCCAGAAGACTTCTACAACCAACCAGCAAAGAACCTGTATAAGCTAATACAGGGAACGGAATGGCTGAATAGGTTGTAGTCAGAACACTAGGAGTATCCACAATAAGCCCAGGAGGCTGAGGTGGTACCGGCGAAGGAACGGCTCCTTAGAAAAAAAAAAAGGTCAGTGTGGTCAACAAAAGTGGTTTTTTCTGACAAGAATGGCATATATCTTGAAATTTAGAATAACTTTTTAGCTGAATATTCAACATATCGGTGGCAAATAACTCTAGGAACTTTTCCACCATTTAATTTCTGTTATTCTGTCACTAGTTATGTCAAATGTCAGTTATATTTATTTTTGTTGATATTCGTTTAATTGTGTATGTCCATTTTCGATTAGATTTTTGTAGCATTTATAGTTAGTTGTATCTCTATTTTTCTAATTACTTTTTCCACTGACATCTGACATAGCTAGTGACAGATAACAGAAATTAAATGGTGACATGCCAAGAGTTCCTAGAATTATTGGCTACCGATATCTTGATTATTCAGCTAAAAAGTCATTTTAAATTTTAAGATATACGCTTCGAGGCTGTATTCATAATTTTAATAATGCAATATAGATGTTCGCAATGATAAAAAACATGCAAAAATTTTATGTTTTAAAGGGTGGATCTTAACTGTCATTCTTGTCAGAGAAAACCACTTTTTGTTGGCCATACTGACCTTAGACTGAACTCCTCTATTTGTTTATTTAGTTCGTTGCTGACCCACTTTCACCTCTCGTTTCACCTAGAATGTTTGACGTCGATAGCATATTAGAGCAATCATAATAAATTAATAAAATCACTCCTAAAAATGAATATTTCGATTTTCCATTTCAATGTTTTTATTTGGTTGAAGCGGCTTTAATTAACCACGATTTGATTCACCTATAATATTTTGTTGAAATATACATAAAAATTTGCGTGAATCAAAACATAACAAATGTTTTATTACTTTTATATATGCGATACCTCATTCCAAATGGAACTTTTATAATTGGAATAAATTGATGATGTCAATAACTCATGATTTTTTTTAAATTGTACTTTCCGGATTTCAGCACAATTTTAAAATCCACAGCATTTGGAAATTACTGGATGTAAATATTTAAAGAAATAGCGGTTCCCTTTCATTATTGTTATAATCTGTGAGCTCATTGAAAATGGGAATATATTTTTTTGCGGTGTGTAGATTTGGTATTTTACCCATTCATATTATGGTACTGAATTACCGAATATTATTAGTATTCTCAATAAATCAGTGTTCACCTAGACAACTCTATTAACACTTAGGTACTAAATATTGATAATTGTAGAAATATCTCTTATTGTCACATTTCATGACACCCTTAGTATTAACAACGCCCCTAGGTCAGCCAAACAGCTTAAACAAGTACGCGTCCATGTAACAAGGGAAGCGATTGAGAACCTGGCACCAGAAAAGTTGCAGTTTCCAATATAGTAAAATTTTAGTATGACTTAATATTTTTCGCAGTCGAAGGAAATGTAATTGAACATATAATCGACAACCTTTAACAAATGTACGGTCCGTTGCAAGATATTATACACTGTGTCCACTTAAAAAACTTATTCTTCATAGGATGTTCTGCAAAAAATTTGAATTTTACTCGAGAGTAAAAGTACCTTCAAATTTGACAATATAGAGAAATGATATCAAAAAAATTGATCAGAACTGGAAACTGCGTTCATATATAAGATTAAAATTTAGATTTATTTTTTCCAGTCTCCTCAGTATATTATACTTGTATTCAATTCAATTTCCATTGT